>JANHFT010006762.1:92345-107923 GCA_032467955.1 Pseudoxenodon macrops | reverse complement strand
TCTCTCTCTCTCTCTCTCTCTCTCTCTCTCTCTCTGTGTGTGTGTGTGTGTGTGTGTGTGTGTGTGTGTGTGTGTGTAAGTAATAAATGGCATGATAGGCATGGGAGTATTCTCACATAGTTTTTAAAAAAACACATGGGGATCAGCAACTTAGATGTAGAATGTTTCACTAGCTCTAATGAATATATAAAATGCAAATTATCAGTAGTTTACCTCATTTTTACAGGTCTTTAGAGCTTTTTTTTAAATTGCCACTGGTATGTAACATCCCAACTATCTTACTTTAATGTTGGTATTGCACAACAAGATTTTTCTAAGCTCTGACTGAAAGCACTTTTCTGTTTGAGATAAATAGAATATAGGACGAAACGTCTGCTTCGAGAAGGACTAAGAAATATATAATCGATCATTACATGCTGTTCTTATTTCAGAGCAACCTATTCTGAAATTCAACATAAATAGGAACAACTTTCCATCTCTCCTCCCACTATATTGGACAACTAAATTTATCAGGTTTGGATGTTTAAACTGCCCTGATTTTTTAAGGAAAAAAAACAAAACTTTAATACTTCAAAGAAAAATATTCTTAAGTTAAACAGACATTAGGAAAAGAGAAGCTCTTACCATGTCACCAGGTTTTATGGAAACTGCCACTACTGCTCCAGGCATTGGCGATCTTATGATACTTGTGGTATCCTCCGTAACTTTTTCTGGCATATATTTGCTCAGTTCTGCAGCAAGTTCACTCAACACACGCAATTTGTACTTGGAAAAAGAAGAGATGAGAAAGAATTGTTACAAAAGCAAATTATATCAAAGCAGCATTGATTGTTTTTAAAAAAGAGCATAGTATCTAAAATCTAGAGCAAGGATGTGTGGATATCTTAATCTTGCTTGGACACCTGGACAATGGGGGGGGAGTTGCATTTTTAAAAGATATTGGTAGCAAATTAAATTGGATAAGTCAATTAAAATACTGTTGGGTTATCCCTAAAATAGAAAATACAATTTGCAACTTTAATAAAGTAAACTAATTATTTTAAAATGTATGTGTATTATAGATTTCATTATATATAAGTCAGTATTTGTCATTATATACAATTTAACAAAACAGACCAAATTTTGTAGACCAAAAATGTTCAAATGTTGTAAACATTTTATAATTTTATTTTGTACATTATAAACCTTAACTAAAACGATTGTCTCATTTTAATACCAATAATATATTATATGCACTTTCTCTCTCTCTATCTTCTGCTTCCATGTCATGCTTCCAAAAAGTAGATATGTAAATGTAAGAATATTGATAACTTGTCCAAGAACCATAGCCCTATTAATCTGCAAAAATCAAGATATTCCTCCATGAAACAAAGATATGAAACAAAAATAATTTTATTTTTTTCCCTAAAAGTACAAAGCCCAGATGTTGCAGTTTCTAAGATCATAGCATTCTGAGAATACAAGTTCAATTTAAGTAAACTATCAAAGTAATCAGTGTAAGCTATGCTAAATACGTAAATGTTTTTCAACTCATATAAACTTTCTGTGCTTTGCAAATAGGTTTGCTGCTGTGCACATTTGTATGTTAATGTAACCAAAATGACCAACAATGTTTCATGAGGGAAAATCACGTTCTCAGTTTTTACTATTTACTAATACATTTTACATAGTCACTGAAATTCCAATGATTTTATCTTCCCATTAGATTATTTTCCTTTAATCTTTTTATATGGCCATCTGCTTCTAAAACTTGCTCTGGACATTGCTTTTAGGCCTCCAGCAGATGGCAGCAGGAGTCCACGAGAAACTTTATCTTTGGCCATCAGCAGACAAAAGAACAAATGCAGCTCTTTCACTAATGACTGGTCTTGGTTTTAAAAAATGTGGGTATTAGAATGGCAGATAATAATCTAATATACAGTGAGACCAACCAGCCACAATATCTAGGATTTCTGATTACTTTAACTCAGTTTTCACTAGTAGAGCCTGAAGCAATTTAATAGCTCCAGAATGCAAATAAAATTAAATATTTTAGCTTCAATAACCCATAACTATCACTTCTAAATATCTCAAGGCATTTGCTGCATTAATCCATCTGTGGTAGGATCTCTGCCCATTGAAAAGCGATGTATAATCAGGGTGATGCCTAATATCACATACTGTATATTATATAATAGTGTAAAACAAACAAATTAATAATGTTTGACCATTGAATCTCAGGACTCCTTCTCAAACTAATCTTTTAGAAATAATTGGGCCTAACCTTATAAGCATAACCCGATTTCACCTTGAAAAAGCAGAGTGGGTGGGGTGCTGGCATGGTCTAGCAAAGGTGCCCTAGAAGCTGTCCAATGATCTGGTACATCTATTGTAATGGAATGATGGACATGTTTAAGAGAAAGTGTTCATTATTTCCAGATTTCTCAGTTTAGACAGAGCTCCCCTACGTTGTAAAGGATATCGTTTAAATCCTTTGATTTATCCACAAAGTAATAATGTAACTGGAGACAGGCTAGGGAGCTACTGTACTTCAACCTAATAGTTTACATTTTATTTCTTGGTTACCCGAGGAGCACTCAGTCCATCAAGACATACCAAACAGAAGATCAAAGTGATAATACATTTCATGCTCTTATATAATTGTCATTCATTTTTGTGAGATTTCAATAGCTCTCCCTAATAGGGGGAGGGAGCATTAGGTACATCAGCTTGAGTTATTTTATTGTACTGTTATGTGTTCTGTATATACTGTAGTCCATTTAAAAAAAAGTTATTCTGCAAAAAAAAACCCAGGATGGATACATTTTTGAAACCCTTTATAACCAAAGTAAAGCTAAGCAACATCCATCTCTCTCTCTCTCTCTCTCTCTCTCTCTCTCTCTCTCTCTCTCTCTCTCTCTCTCCCCCACATACATAAGACACATAAACTAACCTGGGAACCCGTATACGGTAGGAATCAACACTTATGCACAAATCAGCAAGGACATCACCAAATAAAATCTCCAACATAATTATTCCATGCTGTAATTTTACATAACTAAAATTAATTATTCCATGTTTAGTGCATTTTGCTTCACAACATTCAGATACAAACTGTTTTTGGTTGCCTTGTATGTAACTGGGATTACTTTCACCCAGAGAGATAGATTATTTTTGTGAAGACTACATTTTAATTTAATTTATTTCTGTTATTCACTGATTTATAGAGAAATACATATCTAAAAAATACATAGACTTTACACATTGCCTTGAGACCCACAAACACACACACAAAACTGCCCCTCAAGCACTAGCATCATTATTTTAAACTATCCTTCCCCACCACAAACACCCATACATCTCACAAACACAAAATGGGTTAGTTTTGATCAAAACAATGTATTTGGACTTCCTATAATAAAGACTTAGGCCTGTTGTGATACGTGCAGGCATCTGAATAAGAACCACAAATTAATAAAATACATAGACTGGATTACAAGGGATCCAAACTGTTAATACTGTTCTAAAAACTAAGATTTAGCTGTTGTTTTTTTGTTTTTTTAAAAACTAAAGTGACTTGAAACGTAAGTTTGTTAATTGCAATTTACAATTTCCTAGGGAGAAAAACATTTTCCAATTGTAATACCCAAATAACTACCCCATAGAATCTCTTTTCAAACAAAATGAACATTAGTGTCCCAAAAGTGCACATCTGCCACAAAGAACATAGGAAGAGACCTTAATGGGATTTATAGCAAAAGTTATCAGAATTGCTGTGTTCCTCCAATAAGTCAAATAAGATATTCTGCTTACACTGTGAGTTTTCAATCAACATGTACTAAGATTTGATGGTATTGAAAGGATATGGAAATTTTTGGAAATTATAATGCCAATAATTTTCTTCCTTCTGTTAAAATCTGTCTAAGGTATATGGCAAGACAAAAAAAGCTTCCAAAATAAATTATAATACCAATTCTTTGCAAAGTATCCATTCATCAAAGAATGGATTACTGTATAAAATTATACCTGAATGTAATATATATCAAAATCTAAAGGAAATGCCTTTTTTTAGATGTAGATTGGAAATGATGATTAAAAAATAACCACCTTAGAAAGAAACACAAATCCAGTTAGATCTCTAGGTCAATATTATATAATTATATGCTACCTTGGCTTCATATTGCAAAATAGGTTTCCTTTTGATGTATTTTTAGCCTTTTAAAAATCTGTAGCACTTCAAAAGCAAGCTTTACATGTTTCTGAAAGTAACTCAAGTTTGTAACATTAAATGGGAAAATAGTTTCAGTTCTCACAATCAGCCACCAACCAGTACCAGAGAATATGTCTGAGACAGCACAGAATTGACACTGAAAGTGTCTCCTGACTGCTGTGTAGCACAAGTTTCCTTGTCTCCATTATGTCCCCTACCAACCCTTCTGCTTGTTCCTATTTTAGTATTCCCCTCTCTTCTGGATATTTTCTCTGCAGGACTCTTTGCTTTGCTTGGAATGAGATGTGAGAGCCAGTAAGCGAAAAGGCTTTTAAAATGCAGGCCTTTGTTATTGATGAGTTATTCCCTTTCCTTTTGTATTTGTTTATTGTTCTTTGGCTTGTTTTGGGGGGGGGGAGTTGAAAAAGAGCTATTGTAATGTGTGTTTTTTTAAAGTTAGCTTCAACAGTGAACTTCTGGGGGAAAATACTTTGGAAGCACAGTTATGGACACACACACACACAGCCCTTATGGACACAGGATGTTAAAAGTGTTATAAAGTGGATCCTCTTCTTTAAAAAAAAAAATGCTGTCCAGTGAATATTTTGGCTTCATCGAATCTCAGTTAATGTCATGTGTCTTCCAAAAAGCATTCTTTCATCAAATAGTTTCTCAGTTTAAGAAAAAAACAGTTTGAACCAGCGGGGTCTATGAATTGTGCAGCACATATCAAGATGTTAACCTCTGGGCTGGCTCAAGGAGAAATGTAACTTGAGGAAATGTAAATGTGGAGAATGTGAGAAGACCCATAAGAACTCAACAATACCTGGCTCTGAAGAAAAACAACAATCGGACTGAAAGCTTTCAAACATCAGCAACTTCACCAAATGCATCACAACTACTTGATTTTAAGTGGGATGAACTGAAAAGTGACCAAGCCTTACATGAAAAAAAAAAAAAGGATTTTAAACTTTAAAATAAAGCAAAGATTGAAGGACGAATGTTGCTGAATTTGGGTTATTGAAGTGGCCGAGGGATAGCATGAATTAGGAATTGCAAACAGAAAACATAATTGCAAAGAAAAAATAATACTGACCCCAAGCTGCCTCTCTAACCTCCTTAAGTGAGGCATCAGTCACACCTTGCTTCATTCAATGTTCTTGTAGTAGGGGCTAGATTTGCCACTTACACTCAAACACTCGAGCACTTCCCAAGAAGGACTAGGCCTTACAAAGCAGATTCCTTTTGCTTTAAGTTAAGGTTGACCAATCAGAGTCAAAAGCACACAGAAGTAGACTGTGTGTGCAGCTACAACACAGACAAGGTAAAATGAACAGATAACAACTCAGCTGTTTGAATAGCAGCACTCTGTACATCTGCAGTCAGTGGAGCAGTCTGTTAGCATAATGCTTTGACAACTCCATCAGTGTAGTCTCAAGGTTCCTGTCAATCAGGACGCATCATTTAATACAACAGCACTCAAAGGATTTTCCCTCCTATAAGCCAAATGACAGCATATCTACAGCTCTATTTACACCAGCACTTACTTCTGTTTACAAGGCTCTCGTAATTAGAAAGTATGCAACAGGCAGCAATATTATTCAGATCTCCATTTTGCCAGCCTGCCATGCAAAGTGTGATCTTACTTCACAGAGTCATGCTAAATGACAAAAGCGCTATTTTTCTTCAGTCTCTGTGCTCAGACAGCACTTCATTTGCAGCTATCTATAATTAGATTAATGGTGTAGTGCAGCACAAAGAAGGCCCACTTCACATCAGCTAGCATATGAATTAGGACAAACACTTATTTCAATTCCAGGCAGAGAAAGCAGTGACTAGGGTATTTAGCATACCCTTTATGGTGGAATGAGATGTTAATTGTGTACCATTTACCTCTAAACTGCTTGCTTGTTGTATAAATCACTGGACTAATTGATGCAGAAATAGAAACGTAGCCACAGGCAAGAAAGCAGGGGAATGAGAGCTGAAGATGGTGGATAAAGGATTATCCAGTAAAAACCATATGGAGATGAGGTTCCTTTGAAACCTGCTCATGAGCTGAAGACTTCTTGAAAAAGTACAAATAAGTGACATACTGATGTGTTGAGAAAGAGTTTACCTCATGGTTTAAGGAATAGTGTATTGAGGAGAGAGAGAAAGTAAGGGACTTCAGGAGAAAACTAAATTGTGTTTTCAAGTGAATTCCAGTAAGATGACATGTTAGTTTGTTGTAGGAAAGCCAAATCCAGTAACCATTGCTTTATTATGATTCTAATTCTTTATGGACTAGAAGCTATTTTATCAGATGCATGAAAAGGGCTCTAATCCACAAATGAACTTTGGTTATTGGAAAATTAGAAGTAAAAGAAATAAATACACTTGAGTACAATTAAGAGTTTTTATTTAAGATATCAAAAGAATATTCAGTCTTGTTCAGTAAGTACACTTTTTGTGGGGGGGCGGACAGAAACAACTAGGAAATTATGCAAGAGAAAAAACAAGACGAGGCTGAATTGGAGTTAGAGAATTAAGAGTTATAAATAAGGTAATTCTCAAGAAAGTAACAATTATAAAGGTTTTCAAAACACAAATGTGCCACAAATCCCAATGTTGATAGGCTCCAAACAACTTTTTGAGAGTTTTCCCACTATAAGTAGTCAATGTGGCGAAAAGGGGAAGCATTTTTTCATATTGTTCACAAAGGTCTGCCTTCAACTCATTTTAATACATGTTGTGTTCTTATTTCTTACTATTGCCAGATAACTAATAGTATGTTTCCAGTTCTGTTGAAGGGGTTTTACATACTAAACTTTTCCATATAAAAATAATATTTGGATTGAGTAACATAAAATTGCTTTATTTGAATTGTGTATTTTGCAACAACCATTCATTTATATTTTGTGTAACCCCAGTAAACATTTGAAATAAAATGGAAAAAAAATATTCCAACCTAATTCACATTTTAGGTAAAATTCAGGTAATTTCAGATTTATTTTTAAAGTATGCAGAATATGTGGACTGTATTCTGAAGACAAAAAGTTTTTAGCCATTTATTTGTGACTATCAAAGTCCTGGATCTAACTGGGAGTATGGGACATAAAGATTATCAAAACTGGGGGAAAACATGAGATGAGAGGAATGTATCCATATTATAAATCTGAAAACAAAAATTAATAGCTCTTTAACTTTATGGCTAGCTTAAGAAATTCTGGGAATGACAATTTTTCCCTAGCAGAGCTATTAGCATTTTGATTTACAATTCGTTCCATTGTTCCAAGATCTTCGTGACTGAATTATAAAAGTTAGGATCTGAAAATGATTCAAAACATGTAGCATTAGCTGAACAAGCCAGACATATTCTAGATAAAGAGAGGTGTTCTAAATGAGGTTGGTACAATTAATGAATTGATTCATTAAAGCAGTCGTGTGTGTGTGAAAAAAGTGTATTTCAGTGGAATATTGTCTGGACATAGTGAGACTGAAGAATTGAAAACCACTGCAAAACAATTCCTTCTTAATTAATCTTTTCAGACCTCTCAGAAGGATATTACAGTATCATAGAATTAGAGCTAACACAGGGGAATAAGAAGGAATGAGCTAACTATTTTAGGCAAATTTGTATAGAAGATTACAAGCCCTGAAAAAGAGGAGAGCATGAGAAACTCAAAACAATCCTCTCAATTTTGTTTAGTATAGATGGAACAGAAAAAATCTGGACGCCAGGGATGAAATCCACAAGGTTCTGGAGAACCGGTAGCGGAAATTTTGAGTAGTTCAGAGAACCGGCAAATACCGGGGTGGGAATGGGGATTTTGTAATATCCTTCCCCCAGGAATGGGGAGGGAATGGGGATTTTGCAGTATCCGTCCCCTGCCATGCCCACTAAGCCACACCATGCCTACCAAGCCACAGCCACAGAACCGGTAGTAAAAAAAATGGATTTCACCACTGCTGGACACCCATCTTATGAAGGAAGTACCACACAATCTGGGAAAACAATATTTAGCTACTCTCTGTGTGTACTATAGAGACCAAGAACCATTCCTTTTTTTTTTAAATAGAACAGAATGGAATAACCTCCAAATGATGCTAATTCATACTCACTTAGAATCACCCAGAAGGATTCCCATTCTTCCCAAAATGTTCACAAGCGGTTTGTTCTTCTGTTTCATCATTCAGAATCCATAGTAAACCAACATGTTAATTTGACTTTGTGGAAAAGAAACTTCACTAATGTAAACTAATAAGATCAACTGAGTTAACCCCGGAAGGATTTAGCAATGCAAGAAATCATATTTTTTGAAAAACTCAACTCATCCCACAATGTGTGTTGAAAGTAGATGGAACATGTGAAAGTCACTGAGAAAATGATATTACTTAATTTTTCAGTTAAAGGCCAGAACAAACTTGCTTGCTAGGAAAAGGCCATTGTGAAAAACTAAGTGGTATAAACAACGTAAAAACTCAACAAAATTGCTAAACTATCGAATGACTGGTAGTGATGGCAATTGCAACTCCTCCAGGAACCTGTCAGCTAAAATGAAGAGATTATCCTCCTCTGAGAGTTCAGAAATACATTATTTGATCAGCTTGCCACCCGGTGCAGTGTAGAAGCATGAAAGCATAAAGCATGAGAGAGGTGGTTTCAGTTTCTAGGAGCAAGCACAGGCAACACCTCTCTTACGCAAAAAAGATATTACTGAAATTTCCCTCAACAGTTACAGAATCTTATTTCTAGCCGTGCAGAGAGCGAAATATTGCAATGGGTGAACATTTTTCTGAAAGCAGGTGGACTAAATCATGGCATGATAGAATGGTTGCTCAAACAAGCCTATGCCATACAAGAATGGGGCTTTATTTAGGCTGTGCTGGACATCAGTATTGAAGGCTGTTTCTTTCAATTCAGACCAGTCTGTCTGAGGGCCAAGTGAAATCAGTTGGTGAACTGATAGTCTTCAGTATTTTAAACCTGTGAAAATATCTACCATCCGTGACTTCCAAGTTGTCCTCTTTTGAGACCATTGTGCTACCTCCAAAAATCATCCAATATTTCAAGCAACAAAACCACATGTGGATCTCCATGGAAAGAAGGTGAGATTCCAGTGGCAGAAGCAGGAGGCTCCACCCACCTGCCCAGATGTCATCATGGACGCTCTGCGCATGCGCAGAAGGTTCTGCACATGTGCAGAAGTGGCATGCGCAAGCGCACTCACATCTCCAAACCAGTAGCGAAGGTAAGTGAATACCACTACTGGTTTAGACTGAACTATCTCTAAAAAGCTTAAGTCATGATAGCACCATATCTACATACAAGCTCATAGATGCCAAATTAACTTGGCTCTGGAAATTTTCATTGAAGCTCAGATATGATTCTTGCCCTGACAGTTAGCACAATGCAAAATGCTAGTGATAATGTTAATGTGCTCTTGATTTCAGGTCACCAAAGCTTAAAGAGATATACCAAAATAAAGGTTTTAATTTGCTCAGTGCTAAAGCCATTAATATTCCAACAGCGACAGGGAGAAAAGGCCTTTCACGAAAGTGATTGCTTTAGATATGTTGTACAGCCCCTAACAGCGTCTTGTTGTAAAAGTGGCAAGAGCATGGAGACTCCGTCTCAGGTGCACTGATATTAAGGAGAGGATTGCTGCATCACATTTTGGAGAAGTCTCTTCAGAAGTAGGGCATCAGATAACACAAGGAGCTAGTGCTTCCAGTGATTGAATTGCAAATAGAAAGTTTCAAGGATAAAATCTGTGTGTGCCTCATCTTGATGAATGAGTAGCATTCATAAATATGCTCCCAGCAATAAGCTTTTATATTGAGCTATGTAAAAAAAAAGGTGTGTGTGTTAAACTGGATATTTTATCTCATTTAAATCTTCAGAAAGAGACCAAGGGCCCCTATGTGGAAGGAACAAGCTTTTTTTTTTATTCCTTGACCTCTATTGCTACAGTTTGAACATCTCACTGAAAGCTTCCACCAAGAACTCCTGGTAGATTATTACATCAGGGGTCCGTAACCACCGGTCCATGACCTGGTACCAGGCATGGCCTGTTGGGAACCAGGCCACGCAAGCAGTGGGTGAGCATGGGAAGCTCCATTTGTGCAAGTGGTAGGCACATGCATGAAACTATGCCCTCTCTCCTTCCCTCTCCCCCTCTTCCGCCACCGTGGCTGCAGATCCATGGAGCCCGAAATTTTGGGGACTGCTGGATTAGATGATAATCAACCATTTAGGTCGAGCTGAGGAAAAATGACTGATCTAAAATCTTCTAATGAATTTCAGTGGGTGATGGTGGTTTAGATCTTGGAAGATCCAAATCCAATATCCTAAGGCAGTAACAACTTTCATTGAAAAGAATCATTGTGTGATTTATGACAATACATTGTTTTTTCCCCTTATGAACAATGAAATACTGAAAATGATAATGAAAGTACTAGGAGTTTTCCACAAAATGCTTTTCTTTCTGTAAAAAGAATCATGATGGATCAGATCAAGTAAATTTTCTATACATTTTGTGTCAGGCACGAGAAATTGGCACAAGAAATTAGGGGCCAGGATAAAGTTCAAAAGTACTACAAGTTTATTTCATGCTACCTATACACAAGAATCTGATGTACTAATGATCAAGGCAAATTGGCTGCAGATAAGAGGGGGACTGGACCTAGGCCTCTTATGGGGGGGGGGGTAGCAACTCCAATGATTATGCATTTAAACTCCCCTCCCAAACAAAAATATATGGAGATTATCAGATGGTCTTTAAAACAAGCATTGATGAAGAAAAAGGCTGGAAACTTTGCGTCAGTTGTACTACATATCTAAAAAAAACTTTATAGCCTTGCTACTACTGACACACAGAATTCCAAAAGGATGAGTGAGCTGCCCAACAAAACCACAGAGATGTGAAGTTTATTAACAGAAGGGCACTAATGTGTATTGTTCTAGATGCTGCAGAGGCAATTTCTTAATATGTAGCAATTATTGTAATTATATGATGACAGCTTAATGCTCAACTAATTCCAATAGCTCCTCCCACATGCAATCATGTAACCTCCAACGTGGTGCGCAATAAAAGAAGGATCCCTGCGTCTACTATGACACTCGGGTTCAGAAGCTGAAATTTTAGTCACCAGGCTAATAAACAGCTGCACATGATCCTCTTTTATCATTAATGGAACTGACACGCCCAAAGTAATGCAAGCTAGAACCGAATTACCAATGGGTCTCATGAAATGGAAAGAAATAGAGACAGAAATAAACTATGTTGATTACATGGAAATAACATCTCCCAAGTGCGCAGCTAGTTGACACAAATGGAAATGCACGGAGGGAAAAAAAAAGAGCTGTGAAGCAGAGTTCCTAATCATTAATCACTTTTTTTCCCTCATGACCATTTAAACCATCCCATTACAGCCTGCAGCAATAGGGAAAAATCCCCATCGGTTGCATGTCAGCAATGATGGTGTTAACAGGAGAAAATATATGGTTTGTTCACTTAGACTCAAGTCCCACAACATTTGCTACCTTTAATTGAAAAAGGCAGTTAAACATGAAGTAAATCATTCTATTAGCTTAGGCTATTTGATAACATCCAATGGATAGTGTCAATATGTTATACTGACACAATCCATTATTTAATCATTCCTTGGCTGCACACATGGAGTTCTGGTGTTACTGGAAACTAGTTCTTTCTCTCTCAATCTCTCTCCCTCCGATTTAGTCAAAATAAAAATCAGGGAGGACAACTTTCATCTCAAGATGAGTTTTCTAAAATAATCATAACAGTAAATGTTGCCATTTGTGTTCCAATTTGTGTGCATCATTTATGGGCTTTTTAAGAACCCAAAGACGCTTCGTCATCCCCAAAATGGTTGCGAGATGGATAAATACAAGGTAAAAGACAAACTTGTGACAATGCTCCCTTCCATACTCTGAGGACCCTCCGAATACTATCAACGCTCTTATGTGTCTTTTTACAGAGCAGGTTATCAGCCCCACTAGATAAACTAGGCCAGGAAACTAACTTCCCAGGAAGATTAGTCTTACTATATCAGGGGTCCCGAGCCCCCGAGCCATGAGCTGTTCAGAACCGGGCCACCCGAAGCGGCAGGCCAGCACAGACACACACATCCCCACTTGCACAAGCAGCAGAACCATCCCCTCTCCCCTCCCTGCCAGTTCCCAAATGTGGAAAGTTTGGGGAATTCTGTACTATACCACTACTTAGCTCATACCAGTTCTTGCCTTAAAATATATCCACCTAAAAGGGGATAATAAAGACAGAATGGCAGATAGGTCTTGGTACATGGTACCTAGAGGTGAATCACGGCTCTGTCAAATAAAGAGGATGCCTGGATCCAAATTGTTGATACTTTCAGGCTCACGTTAATTGGCAACAAAGAAAGGACCCTTCCCACTCTCTTAAAAGTAGACTATGCAAGTTACCTGGCTGCAAAAGAATCACTGGAAGTTGGCAATCAAAATGCTCTATGAGGTTACTGGTTCAATTAAACAGCAAGGTTTTAAGCATGTCAATAAGAAAAATGAAGCTACTTCAAAATGTTATCATTATTCTAGGTGCAAAATATAGTAACTCTTTACGAGACTTAAAGATGGGGGAAAGGATAACTATGTTTCATTTCTCCTGTCTCCCAAGAGTTTCCAGTCCAAAACTGGACTCCTCTGTAATTCTTCAAAATAAACTAACACAGTCATTATCATGGGGAGACAAAGCCTGATACATTTTTAAAATGTTTTCTTTATTTATTAACATTTAAACAAATGTACACTGTTGCTCTTCATTTTCCCCATAATGCAACAGATGCATATTTCTAGCATTTATGCCATAGTGCTTCAAGATCTGACATTATTACATGTCTGTATTTTATTATTTTATTGTTTAAAAGATGGGTCTGCTCTAATAGAGAAAATTCATTCAACAAGTCCTCCAATGATTAAAAAAAAAAAAAGCTAACTGGGCTTAGCTCTTTGATGACTAGCAAACTATTTAACATTTGAGTACGATGTGTTATATATGTCATATACAGATCACTGTCATACAAAATGGTACTTTCAGGGTACCTAAATTAGTCCACTGAAGAGGAAGAAACATCCACAAAGGCAATGTGAATGTCTAGAATTATTTACAAAGCAACACTGAATTTTCATAGACCTACTCTCAACAAGCAGAAAATATTCTGTTAATATACCAAACAGTTTTCGTCTGATACTATTTAGAGATTTCAAATACATTCGATAACTATAAGAAGCTCTGTTTAAAACCATTATAATTTTCTAGTATCGCAAAAGAAAAATCAACTTAAAGCAACCTATTGTCTGTGAAACTCAATTGAGATTCTACAAAATAATCAGTAGCATTATTTTGTCTACTGATTATACTCACCATTTTAAAAAAAATAAATAGGCTTGTGTAATCATGCTGTGTAAGACCTGCTTTTCATTTTCTTGTCTAGAGAAAAATTGTTAAGACTTCATCTTAATGATCAATTAATTAAAAACTATAAAAAAGATGGTTACATTATCTTCAATTCCTGAACATTGTTTTATTTCAGCCAATAGTAATGTCTGGTTTAAGTGACTAACACTTCTGTAGCAAATGCCTCAATATTTTCTGTATTTTGCCCCAACTCAAAGGTAAAGACCCTGTTCTAGAAAGATAATCATTTCTGGAATTATTTTGAATGCTTGCACATTTTTGTATTTTTCCTTCCAGATTTTTTAAAAATAGTTATTCCAATAGGGAAAGAAACTGACCTCAAAAGTCATTAGAATTAAAAACACTGGTAGCCATTATATTTGAGGGAGTGGAGGGAAATATCACATAGTTAGTCATACCTTCCATGTCTTTGTAGATTTGACCTTAACTATTGGGACACAGGAGTATATAAGACTGATCCATGTTCTGCATATAAATGAAA
The DNA here is from genome assembly GCA_032467955.1 of Pseudoxenodon macrops. Lineage (NCBI taxonomy): Eukaryota > Metazoa > Chordata > Lepidosauria > Squamata > Pseudoxenodontidae > Pseudoxenodon > Pseudoxenodon macrops. Next base: position 93,792 of record JANHFT010006762.1, on the reverse strand, counting down.
ACTGAATAATCAAGGATAACACTGAACTGTATGTTCACAGGAGAGGTTGACCGCAGAGTAGAAAATAGGCACATTTAGCTTGAGATGCAGAATAAAATCCTTTAGAAAAAACCTAAACATTATTTTGTTTCTTTGAACAACAGACCTTCCCAAGCCATATGCCAAAGTTAAAAGAGGTTTGTGATACGAAGTTCCCTAAGTCTTTGAAGTCTTTTTTCATTGCTACTCCCTCCGAAACAGCTTTTTTTTCCAGCCCTAATCTTTGCAGGCTTTTTTCATTGCTTCTCTCTATCAGCTGTGCTTTAGAACCTTTTTTTTCAGTCCTAACCAGGGGATAAAATAATGTGCTGAAGCTGACCAGACTAAGGACACTAGCCAGATGAATACCTGGTAGGCAGATTTCCCCCCCTATTTTCCTCCCCAAAAACTAAGGTGTATCTTATATTCAGGTGCGTCTTATACTCTGAAAAATACGGTACTTTCCCTTCATCTGTTAGTTGAACTTACTCTAGGTTTGCAGGTTCAAGTTCAACCAAGTCCATATTTCCTGGTGAATTTGTAGACACTGAGCATCCATGGTGATGGATTCTACTTCCTGGGCTCCCCATCCAAATCCTACATTCTGCGAAACCCATTATACGGAAAAAGACATGTGTAATAAGGTTAATTAAGCATTACGATGGCAATTAGGTAGCATTTGTTGACTTCCATAACAAATAACATCCATCATATCTGATCTAACTTTAAGAAATATCTTTTTTTTAAAGAATTGGAAACACACTTAAATTTGTATTATTTTTTTAAAAAGGTAAGCACAGGTATCATGCTAAACCTCCCTCAGTTCAACAAACATATCTTAATAATGACATCATCTATTTTGGGATAAACTTTCCAAGCAGATATCTAAGCTAGGGGCAAAGTTTCTTCTGATAATGTGCTTTCAAGGGAGATAATACCTTATCAGCTGATGTCTAACCTCAATAAAAATTAATGGGAAGCTTCCATCTGTGTTAATAAGAGCTGCTTTGGGCCATAAAACAGGATGTGTTTCATAAAAGTGTCACTGCTTGATTCCATTTGCACAATATTTATGGGAAAAGCTAACACCGAAAAGCCATCCTTAACTTGCACACCTCCCAGGACAGCAATTTAAAGACTGCGGGTTTTGTTTTTTTTTGTTTCTCCACCAGGTTCAAAATTGCTGTTAGGTCACGGGTGGCAGGAAGGAGATCCAGAATGACTGGGTAAAAATCCCAGTCAGCAAAGATCTCATTTCTTTCCCATTTTAAGATTAGCAATGTTGATTTGTTGGCCATAGTGTGGTCAGGAGGAGAATTCAGTGGCCATTATTCCTATCAACATCTCCTCCTACTTACGACTGCAGGACTGTAACTTGTTGCTTGTATCCTATGACTTCTTATTGATATTGTTTCCTGATTGCTTATTT
>JANHFT010006762.1:64496-92245 GCA_032467955.1 Pseudoxenodon macrops | reverse complement strand
GTACGTGCTTTGCGCACATGCACAGTACTTAAAAAAAGCTTCTTCACGTGCAAAAGCAAAAAAAACCCAGAGAGAACCAGCTCATGGGCGTGGCAGGTCCGGGTCACTACCGATTCCAGTGAACCGGGCCACCAAGTTACTAACAGTTCCGTAGAACCTGTTCGAACTGGTAGGAATCCACCTCTGGTGTGCACGCTGTCGCTTATGGCATGAGGGGACAAAAAGGTTAGCCATCACTGGACTATAAGATCCACAAAATATATCAAGTATTTCAGATTCTATAAAATAGAGATTATGTACTCTAAAACAGATTCTTTTGCTTTTATTAGTAAATCCTTATTCTTTTCAGCATTATATTGAGAAGTACAGTAGATATATCCTGGGCAATCAGGACCCTTTTTTTAAAACTCAAGAAAGAATAAATATTTTGCACAGGCTCAACTATCTACTAACTTGAATACTAACAAAATAAGATTGATAAGCATGTAATAAGACTCACTGGGAACATTTGTTATGACCATGCAGTTCCATGGATTAAGTTTTTAATAATGTGTCATAATATAAAATAAGGTTCGGCTTGTCCTCTTACACATGTGCAATATTAGATACGTAAATGCATCATTTATGTCAAATTCCTGCTAAACAATGCATAGAATGCACGCAATGGATTGTTTTCATGTTTTTCATAATTGGCTAACAAATAATATAGCAAATTAAACGTGGACCAAGCTAAACGGCAAGATCATTTTTGTATAAGGTACTGTATACAGTGACTTGAATAACAATATTGTACTATTTGAAAACACAACAGAACATAATCTTTTAGGCCACTTTGGAATAATGTAACATTATTTCCACATTTAGAAATGTATAGAATATGTTTTAGTGTGCCTGGTCCACTGAAATATTAAGTAGTATGATAAAATGCTGGCTCATAACAATTGTGCAATGTTTCATAAATATCAAATCTGCATCACTTGTGGGCTTATTTATAGTTGCAATCTTCAGACACGTGACATGTATTATTATGGCAGTCAGTTGAATACAGTGTAACCATCACTTTTTTCAAGGATCTGTTTTATATACCACTTGTACGCTAAATGTGGCCGTTTTCAAACGCTGAAGACTTGCTTGCACAAACAGATCATGGTTCCATTCACGCAAATAATGATTATGCATTGGTCTAAAAATGGCACACATTTCATGCTTTTATGAAATCATGGGTCAGATTATGCAGTGTGCTGGGAGACAACTATTTGTGAATCGTCTTTAAACGTTAGATATATTTATTGAGGAGAAAATACATAAAATTGCAAATTTAAGTGTGTTTGTTAACAAGAGAGTTTTCAACTCTTTCTACCCTGCTGAGCCAGTCTCTAAATTGAAGCTTTTTCTGCCAAGCATTTCACATTAAATTATGGAGTTTTCTCAAGGGCTAAAGAAAACAGTTATTAAGAGTGTGAGCTTTGGCCGTTATTTCACAATTGAGTTAACCTCCATCCTCAGGGCAAAATTTTGCAGCTGTTGTTTGAAGTGAGTTAGATTTTTGTTTTTGTTTTCTAATTAGACTTAATTTTAGTGTGTTGCAGTTAAGAATACAGTGCAAAGACAACCTATACTTGAGGAGATATCTTTTCCCCCCAGGTAATTGTAAATTATATCTGATCCTCATCTGGTCAATCAAAACTGGAAAAGTACTTTGGAAGGAATGAAATGTATAGGGCAATGACGTCTATACTGGATTGAAGCTGACACATGGGTTATTTATTACGAATCAACACATAAAGACATAAGACCAAGAAATAGTTCTGATTTTTATATTAAAGTTTTTTTAACGTGTTTATTATTTGCTTTAATAGCTTAACATTTTAATATGTGTTAATTGATAGCATACTTGTTATATTATATAATACACCGTATTATATATTTTATCATATATTTTATATATAATTTGGTAATCATATATTTTATGATTATCAAATGCAATAAATTCACAATTTAGCTGACTGATAGATCCTTGTATTGGGGACAATAATAATTTGAAATTCGACACCAATCTGACAATAATTTGAAATTTATCCCTCAATATTTATTTCATGAGAATTTTTCTATAAAGAAAAATGTATAGCGGTAACAGGAACAGTATTGTTCAATAGGAAGAAAAAGAATGCCTCAAAATTCTGTATTCTTAGCAGGGCTATGATGGCTACAGATTCCAGCCTGATTTATAGATGGAAATAATTTCATGTTATTTAATCATTAGTACAATGTAATTAAATATATTCTCAGTTTTCATATAATTGGCTTTAAATGACAGAATTAGTATTTTAAAGATAAACTAGTTCCTAAGATTTATCAGAGATTGAATTAACCATCATCAAGTAGTTGCCAAACAAAATATTTTGAAACAGAAATGTCAGTGAAATTAATGTTTTGTAATATGGCAATAAAAACTTGAGAGAGCACTGCAGGGTAGTTATTTTCATTGACATTAATCTGGATTTCAATAAAACATCTCATCTATGCTTTGAAATTTTGTATGGCTGCATATTACTTTACAAAGGAAGACACATATATGGTTCATAATAAGTATTATAAATGTGTGATCAATTATAATAATAATCCAAAAAGTTACAATTTTATGTAACACTAAACTATTTCATATAAATTTAGCAATAAAAAATGTTTACATAGATAGATCAAGTGAAAAAACAGTAGTTTTTTTAAGTATCTTCCATTGATGAAATCTTGTACAATTCATCATGTACTGTGTTTATATCTATTAATATTTCTATTTAGTTAAGATTTAAAGATCTGAAACTAGTTCAATGTGTCGTATATCAAACTACATTTAAAGCCAAAATGAATTTCAATACTGTTTCCATATTCCTTCTTCTTGTTGTTAGAGCCATAGAATGAAAATAGAGATTAAGCCTAAACTTTGAGACAAATTATGATCGTTTTGAAGTATTAAAAGTGATTTGTCATCTTAATTATAGCATATCATTTAACACATGGTTCTTTTAACAGAACAAGTTAACCAACACTTTATTAGCGTTGGTCTAAATTGTTAAAACGTATCTTTCTCAATAATAAAAATATACAACAATAAAATCAGAAACTTCAAAAGTAATATTATTTCTTCATCCATAAGCCACACCTTCAAGGCCTTTTGAAATACCAATAAGGGAAGGGGGAGGAGAATTCAAATCTCAAGAGGAACCTAATGCAGCGTTTATCATTTAGTCTGTTATTTCAGGATGCAAATTATATAAACATTGGTAATGGCAAACCTTCTATATTATTGCTAAGAAAACTACATGAACATGTCCATAACTTTACCAAGAGGCAAGATGGACTCAAAGGGACTTCATATTCTCTCACTGAAATCAGTGGGTAATGTTAGCCACAAAAAATGGAAATTCTATTAATTTTATATTTAAATGAATTAGGATCCAACATTCAATGGCGCATCCTATCTGGAAGCACACTGATAACTACCAGCTCATTTTATGATCCAATGTTCTATAATTGCAATTTCTGAGAATGATCGTGTATTACAGGACAATAAAAGATTCTTCCTTCCCAGTATTAGATTAGATCAGTGTTTTTCCAACGTTGGCAACTTTAAGATATGTGGACATCAACTCCCAGAATTCTTAAAGTTATCAAGGATGAGGAACACTGGATTAGATGAATGAATATTTTGTTAAACAAATTCTATATTGTATAATCCTTATAATAAGTCAAAATGCCAAAGCTTTATGTTAATTTATTGATTCCTGAAACTCCCCGTGAACTTGTTAATAAAGAAGCAGCAGGATCTTGAAAGCTGTAGCTTCAGTTTTACCACAAATGCAAGCCATCTAAGACCAGAGAGGACAGGATATGAGCTACTTATAGCAACCAGTGAACAAGAATAGCAGGAAGGCTGCTGTTGTAGCAAAGGGCTTTGAAGCAAACAATTTATTAAACCTCGTAATACTCAAAGCAAAATCTTTGAAGGCAGGTTATCCTTTCCTACACTATGCTCCATTGTGAAAGGATTGCTTCCTTTTCCTTTTTAGATTTTTTTTTTTCATTTGTGACACTGACACTCCAATGGTTTTCTTGAGAAAAGTTGGCTAACTTACTCCTACATTAGCAGAAGTCAGGAAAATTTTGAGTATGTGTGTATAGGTATGTATATGTTGTGTGTGTGTGTGTCTTCATTGCTATATTGTAAGCAATGCCTATTTTGCCAGTCTTTCATAAACAGTTGAAATAACTAAAGAATCCATATCATAAAAGAAACACCTACAAAGGCTTTACGGTATCCTTTCAATTTGTTTTTCAATTTTTAATTTTTAAAATTTTAATCCAAAACCTTTAATTTTCTGGAATATAAATTTGTTAATTAAACAATTCCCAGTTCCCCAATCACTCACCCTTATTTTGGATAATCTCAGTCATCGGGTTTTCCCCCCCACAATATCATAGCAAATCTTAGCAATACTCATGGAGAATAGTTCACCTTCTCAAATGAAAATGAATAAACAAACATTCTCACTAAAATATATGTCCAGAATGTCAAAATAAAGTGGTAGTGTGTTTGTGCAACTAGATCAGATAACCCAAATGTCTTGTGTCCCAGTTCTTTCCCACAATCCTTCAACGCAGTGTCTTTGTTACTGTTCAGTGATTCAGTTGTTCTCAATTCCTTGTGATCTGATAAGACAGTCAAGTCTTTCACCAGGATTGTCTGTTAGTGGTTGCTTTCTGGAGTGCATGCACGCTCACACTTCTTTTAGTGATCAAAGTAGCTAGTCATCTTCTCTTCACCTCCTTTTCAGCATTTTTCCAAGCATCAGCATTTTTCCAACAATTCTTGTTTTGCATTATGTGTTCCAAAACTTTTAAGCTTCAGTATTAGTGCCTCCAGTGATTTTGTATCATCTGGTACTAAATGATTTATTCTACAATCATAGAACAAAAGAATTGGAAGGCATCTTGGAGGTCTTCCAGTCCAAACCCCTGCTCAAGCAGGATACCCTATACCACTTCCAAAAAATGGCTCTTCTTAAAAACCTCCGGTGATGGAGCACCCATAACTTCTGAAGGCAAGCTATTCCACTGGTTGATTGTTCTCACTTTCAGGAAATTTCTCCTTAATTCTACATTGCTTCTCTCCTTGACTAGCTTCCATCCATTGCTTCTTGTCTTGTTTTCTAGAACTTTGGAAAATAAGTTGACTTCCTTTTCTTTGTGTCAGCCCCTCAAATATTGGAACACTGCTGTTATGTCACTTCTAGTCCTTCTTTTCACTAAGGTAGACATACCCAATTCCTGCAACCATTCTCCACATGTTTTAGTTTTCAATTATCTTATAATCTTTGTTGTTCTTCTCTGCATTCTTTCCAGAGCTCAACATCGCCTTGCCGTGTCATCCCCCCCCCCCAGCAGCTCTTTGGCTGCATACAAAGGGCGCGAGCTCTAGCCCGAAGTGGCAGGAAGTGAAGTCTGCCTTACGCACAAATGTGCCATGAAGGCAGGTATAGGGCGGCTTCTCTCCTACACTAAGGCTCCAGCCATCACCTTGCCATGTCCTGTCCCCCCCCCTGCAAGAGAGGAGAAGGGCAGGGAAGAGATGGAGGATCGGCTGCAGCCTTAGCTGCAGGTACAGGGCCGCTTGCCCTTAGTGCAGGGCTATTGGCCCTGTACCTGTCTTCATGGCACATTTGTGCATAAGGCAATCTTCACTTCCTGCCGCTTTGGGCTGGAGCTTACACCCTCCACGCTTGGCTGAAGAGCTGCTGGGGGGGTGGGACATGGCAAGGCAATGGCCGGAGCCTTTGTGCAGGAGAGAAGCTGCGTTCTATTGCATCCTGTTAAGACCCTCCTTAAGCGAGTGACCACCCACTCCACAAGCAACATTGCTGTGCTTTGGCGCTCGCTTAAGGGTCTCCCCGAGCGTGCAGACCCTCTCGATCCCACCAAAGCCGGCCAGGTGGGCATGGCTGGGCACTGCTGGCCCATCCCTCTTTCCAACGTCCCCTCCTCCCATTCCCACTCCTCCAGCCCTTATGTTAGTGAGGCTGGTGTCGGTCGCGGATGGGCCAGACCAGTGTCTCAGGGCACGCCCAGCACCAACAAGGGCCAGAAGAAGCTCCAGAAGAGTGAGGCACCAGAGAATCAGCCGCAGCAACTTCTCCATCCCCCGCCGTCACCATTATCTTTTCAGGCCAGGCAAGGGAGGGGCAGGGCAGCCAGTGATGGGACAGAGAGCCGCAGCAGAGGGCCCAAAGTACCACATGCAGCTCCAGAGCCGCGGGTTGCCGACCCCTGCTCTATGAGGACTCTAAGGTCCATCTCACAGTTACTGCTATTGAGTCAAGTTTCACCTAATCTGTACCCGTGTATGTGCTTTTTCTTGCCCAAGTGTAAAACATTGCTTTTCTCTACATTGAATTTCATTTTGTTAGGTAGGGTTCAAGTCTGTCAAGATCCATTTGGATCTAGGATGTTGGCTATTCTGCCAGGTTGATGTCATCTCCAAATTTGATGAATTCCCCTTCTATTCCTTCATCTAATACTAGCCCTAAGACAGAACCTTGGTATATCCCACTGCTTACTTCTTTCTGTGTAGACATAGTTCCATTAGAATTACAGCCAGTTACAAATCCATCTAGTGGTGAAACTGTCTATCTCACATTTTTCTAGGTTGCCAAGAAGTAGGTTGTGGTCTACTTTGTCAAATGTCTTACTCAAATCCAAGCATACTATGTCCTCAGCATTTCACTGATTCACCAATTTAGTCACTTTGTCAAATAATGAAATAAGATTGGCTTAGCATGATCTGTTTTTGACAAATCCATGTTGGCTTCTGGTTATAACCTTGTTTGCTTCTAGATGTTTGCAGATCTGTTGCTTGAATATCTTTTCCAGGCTCTTCCCAGATATTGATGTCAGCCTGATTGGTCTATAGCTTTCCAGATCTGTTTTTTCCCCTTTTTGAAGATGGGAACCACATCAGCTCTTTTCCAGTCCCCTGATAGTTCTCCAGTGCTCCAGGCTCTTTGAAAAATATGGGTCTATGGTTCAGAGATAACATCTTCCAGCTCCTTCAGAATTCTGGGATGTAATCCATCAGGACCTGGTGATTGCACTCATCTAGAGTGGACAGGTATTCTCTTACCTTTTCCTTGCCTATTTTAATTCATATTAAGTCTGTCTTTTACAATTCTGTTTCTGGTCGGATGGGCCATGTTTCTTTTTGTGTGAAGATAGCTACTAAGAAGAAATTAAGCACCCCAGGCTTTCTCTCCACTAATTCGATAACCTGTTCGATAACTCACTTGATGCAGAGTTTGTCTCCCAGTTGATATCAGGATAGTTAAAATCCCCATTAATACTGTGGTGTGTTTCCTACATATATTTGTTAACTGACTAGCAAAAAGTTTATTTTTTCTTATGCTTGGTTGGGTGGCCTGCAGTATTCACGTATGGCAATGTCATTCTTTTTTCCTTTTATATTAACCCATATGCATTCTAGGAGGCTTTCATCCTTGTTTTTATGTATTTCTGTAGAGATGTAGTGATCTCTTACATATAATGCAACACCACCTCTGCTTTTGTTAGGTCTGCTTCTTTTGAACAGTTTATATCAATTTTTCTTCATTCAGCCTTACTAATGGTCCAATTTTCAGACATATCAAACTGGAGAAACCATGACCTTGATAATACATATGTATGGTGGCAGATGGATGTCTCTGCATTTTAATATGCTGTGAACTATGACAGTATTTCTCAAATTACAAATCTTTTTTTTTACTTTACAGTTAGTTACCACCTCTAGATATTTTTGTGCTTATGGATAAAGAATGCAACTTCTTACATGGCTGTCAACATTGGGTTGGCTTTGCCTGTTGTCATAGTCTTAGTTTTCTTAATGTTGAGCAGTACTTTTGCACACTGTATTTCATTTTCAACAAGAGATGCCTTAACTCTTCCTTGCATCTAGTCCCAGAAGTGGTAGAATCAGCATATCTGAGGTTATTGAAGTTTCTCCAAACAATTTCAATATTCACTCCCCTAATTCCTGAATCATTTAACTGATCCTGTTTCCCCAGACTGGCCAGGAAATCAGATGTAGGACTTTCTGCCCTGTAACCCTTCCTTCTATACATAAAGATTATTTTTCTATTGTTTGGGCCCTTCTTTCTTGTAAAGCAGGGACCCAAAAATTGTTACAATAAAACTTCTTCTCATTGATATGCTCCTTAATCAGACTAAGTCCACAGATAATAAAGCAATGAACTTGTGAAGTTAAATCAGTAAAATGGTAATGTAATTAGATGAAGCTAAATTATGCTTGCCAGCTATTGTGCAACTATTAATACAATGTTTATTGTATTTTCATCATTTATTTATATACCTTGTATGTTTACATACCATCTTAATATACCACTTCTGTATCAATCTCAATATTTAAAAAGTTCAGAGTATTAACAATTATATTAACCATGTTTTAACCATGTTGGTACCCTGGGAAAGAATAGGACATTGACAACAGGAAGACAAAACTGGACTGTGAGGATCTAAAGTAAGGACTTTGATTAACAGTAAATGAAAATACTACAGAATTTGGAATATTTTAACATAGGAGAGTCTTTTAAAAAAGAGTAACAAAAAAAAACCCAATGTCAGTCTGGGGAGTTTATATTTATTAACATTTCCTTTTTATTTATTAACTAAATGAATTTATTGAATTAATATCATATTTATAACATATTTCCCCACTCCATAAATCTATAGTTTCCCAAGAGATTATGTTAACATTTAAAAAAAAAATCTATTTTACTTTTTTCGGACTATGTTTCTTGCATGACTTAATAAATTTATATTTTTTTGTTTTAGATGGTCTGCCATTGTCATTCCTATATATAAAACTGATTAAACATAAGTAGTGATTTATTTACACGATCAGCATAAATAGTGATTTCTGTAGACACACTATATTTATTTCTGGTATTTGATTTCTATTATTCCTCAAAAATTCTAGCTTTATATGAAAACATCCCAAAAATGAAGTACCTAAAGGATTTAAACCTGATACTGGAGATAGCATGTGAAATCCAAATACTTCCTTTTTAATCTTTTTGAATTCCATATAAGTTTCATAATGGCAATAATGTTGTCGTTCCCAGTGCCCGCATTTATAATTCTTAAAAGTACTGTAATTATACACTGTAATATTTGAATTGGTGTTATTATAGTACTGTGTAGTTACCAACAAACTGAAAATGTTGTTATGATTTTATCCTCTGCGTAATACATTTATTGAATCACACCATCTGCTTTTATAAGGATGTGTGGTTAATTGCATCACACTTGTTATTTTTTGGGGAATCTGACCCAGTGTACAGGAAGACAGACTGCTAACATGTACTTTCTCAGATATTTTCTGTGGACATATTTTTTTCGAGACTTAACACACAGAACTAAGAGGATATTAGGATTCTAAAGCAAAGTAGGGGAGAATCCATAGTTAAACTCCACAATTAACAAGCATGGGATAATCCAAGATTCAAAGTAACAATGTTCAACAAATTATCTTTTATGCTTCCCTTTCTCCCATGATATCATATCATATATAGTCCATGATGTATGAACACTTACTTGGGCTAATCCCTCCTTACTTTCTTACTTCCCCAGCCATCATAACTGCAACAAAACAATTGTGAGCTTTTTGCCTTGATTCTAAGCCATATGAAACAAGCTGCCACTGTAGAGATAGTCCTTGACTTACAACAGTTCATTTAGTGACCATTACAACAGCATTGAAAAAAAGTGACTTATGACACACATATGATCCTTGTAGCATTCCCATGACCATGCGATCAAAATTCAGATGGTTGGCAACTGGTTCATACTTACGACCACTGCTGTGTCCCAAGGTCACGCGATCCCCTTTTGTGACCTTTCGACAAGCAAACTAAATGGGGAAGCCAGATTCACATAACAACCATGTTGCTACCTTATCAATGGCAGTGATTCACTTAAAAACTCTGGCAAGAAATGTCATAAAATGGGGGGAAACTCACTTAACAAATGTCTCACTTAACAACATAAGTTTTGGGCTCAATTGTGGTCATAAGTCGAGGATTACCTGTATAAAAATTTGCAATGCAATTCTCCAGAGAGGAGGAGATGTAGGGCCCAGTCTTTATGAACTTCAACAGAGAAAATGCAAACTTTATGCCACTCATTCACAAGCTTTGATTACTACAGACAAAAGAATGCAAACTCACTGAATCATCCATGTTGTCAAGGATGCTAGGCAATGTGACGTAAGAGTGCTAGGCTTTCACGATTTGTCGTTTTCTAATTTCCTTTTCATGCCAGGGATTCATAGGAATGAAAAAAACTGCATGGATTTAAGTCAGCCTAACCTGTCTTCTGGCACAGTAGAAATGTAAGACCGCCTGGCCCTTTATTCTTCCCAACACATAAATCATATACAGCTTTAGTCCGCCCTTAATGGAAAGAAATCAATTAATTGAGGGTGTTCCTTAGAGATAGTCTGACTCAGTGAGCTTTTTTTTTTTAATCATAAGAGAGGGATCCAGATTCAATCACGGAAAGAAAAAGAAAAATCATCTTCTTGACTTCCAATTCTTCAAGCAGGTGCTTCAGTTGTGTGAGGAATTTGTTTTTGATGGCCCTCTCTAATGTTTCCTGGGTGGTCGCCTTCCTTTTCATCTCTTCTACGTGTTATTTAAAATTTAATAACCAAATGCAGAACTTGTTAAGCCCAACGCCTTATTCCTGGGCAAAAGAATTCCATTATGAATTCTTACGATTCATGAATGTCGTCCGCGTGTTTACAATTCAATAGGTGGACTGTTCATCATGGAATATTTCCCTACTTTGCCATAAAAATCTCTACATATAGTCATTAGTCCTCACAGGAAATTAGGGGAGGGCGGAAAACAACTGTATATTATGCATGCACTGTAGCATTCCTACAATCCTAACTATGTCAAAGTGCAGAATAAATGGGCATGAGCACCGTCTTTTTATTTTTACAGCTGGAGCTGATTATATGCAATATCAATATGCTCCTTTTAACCGCAAGGAATAAGAAGTTGAACAAATATAAATAGATGCAGCTATGCCGTATGTTTTCTTCTGTCGCAAACTCCGTTAAATATTCTACACCCTTTGGGCTAATGTATTTATATAACACTACTTTTAAACAAAAACGATTCTTCTTGTTGAAGTACCCCCATGAAGTAGGTATCCAGCACATTGCAACGAATTATTTCAAGCCCTTGCTTGGAATGGCTCTCCACACATTCCAGGAACCCCATAAACAAAGCCAACATGTGCAGCATTAACTTTCCCTTTTATGCTGACAGCTTCCCCCCGCCCCATTCGGCATAATGACCTTCCTGCACAGTGTGTGTTGCCATAAAAAGAAACAGAGCTTTGTAAAATTAGAGGAACTGTTTAATATCAAATCGTTTTATCTAAGGAAGACAGTGACTCCAGGGTAAACACCAAAGAAAAAGCAGAAGAATTAGAAATATTTGTTTTTGCTGCTGATTTTTGGACTTTACATTGTTCAAATAAACTTGCCCAGGATTATTATTATTATTATTTTAAAAACACCTAAATATCAGCTATAGTTCTATAGACTAAAAAAAAAAGGTTAGTACAGAAAACGTTTGAAAGTTGGGCCGGAAATGCAGGACGCTGCTAATATTCTTTCGAATTACAAAAACAAAAAGGGGGAGAAAAACAATTGTATTACAAAAAAAAAGGGAGGGAAGGGAGTGTTTCAGTTACTTTTGCCTGGTAACTATGAGAATTAAGACAAAGCCAGAGGAGCTTTGGAAATCAAAACAGAAAATGATCGAACCCAATTTATGACTAAACAGATGGCAAAAGTAATTGTGCCAAAAAAAAGAAGAGTACATTTTGGAGATATTAAAAGTTAGGCTGGAAACATAACTGAGCTTTTCATTGTACTGTCACAAATGTATAATAAATAGGAAATCCTCTTAACTTACTGACATTACTGAAAATAAAGCCTTCGATGCCTGGTTTATATGGTTTTGTCAACACTTACTAATGGCTGAATTTACATGTTCTGTAATCAAACCAGAAACTTCCCCTGTAAAATATACAATGTAGGGTTCAGAATATGGCTAGCCATATTCAATATAATACACTAGAATTCTAGATTTATTTGGCCTTCAAGATCTAACTTAATTCCACATTAAAAGATTCAGGTACTGATAAACTGGTACCTAATCCATTATACCAGGGCTGTCAAACTCCCGGGCCGCGGGCCAGATGTGTCACATGCTGGCCATGCCACGTGACACCACCAACGTTTGACACTCTTGCATTATACTAAGGAGGAACATTGGTGATACTTATGCATCCATGTGTGCTTGAGTAGGAAAAAGAGAATTCCCAGACATGAATGCAGACTGATCTGACCAATTTTCCCCCTAAGTTTATGATCATACTGGTAATGAACCATTCACACATTCTGATGATCATGGGAGCTGTAATCTTTTTAATCTGGAGGACACCTATTAATTTATGTAATCCAATAAATCCTCATCATATGATTCCTGATGGCCTTTTATGTTTGAATGCTTTTAAAGCAGCTGCAAAATTAATGACCTATGTTAAGTCTAGTAATAGAATTTTGGGTTCTAACATACATGGGTACTAAACAACATCTTTGTAATTTCATTAGGATCAGTATACCTATGATCAAACACAGTGCTTAGAAAATTACCTCTGTGATTCATTGCACATTGTTGGTATTCTGTAGTAAAATATTCACCATCTATATCAGCTAAACTGGTAGGGACCATTTAAAACACTATTAAATAAGTAGAAAATGGAAGAAAAGGAATCATTTCCAAAAGAAAAGAATCTGAAATTATATGTTTTAAATAATGTAAGAAATTTAACCAAAAAGAACCTGTATTTGAAGGTTTAATTTCTCATAAATATTACCAAAGTGTGCACATGAATAGTAGGTCAACAAATGGGGCACTTTTCACCCCACAATTAAATCTATTTGTATTAACATATTTAATAAACTAAAGCCCATTTAAGATCAATAGATGCTTCTTTGTTGGTGATGTGAGGGGTATTTCTTACTCAGCATGTAATATATATTACATATTCTACTGAATTGTATTTCATTTCTTTATTTAATTTGTTTGCTGCCCATCTCGCTGCAAGGTGACTCTGGGTGGTTACAACATCAATACACACACACACACACACACACACACACACACACACGGGTATAAAATCACAATAAAATCATAATCATAAAATTATAACTAAAAGATGGGGAGGAAAAGAGCAGAATGTTTAAGGGAGAGGTTGGAGTTGCTATTAGTCAATCACCCACCTCCACTGTGAAATTCCCCCATTGGGGCCCCACACCAACTGGCAAAGCCAGGTCCTCAGGCTCTTGTGGAAAGTCAGGAGGGCGAGAACCAATCTCACCTCAGAACAAGATATTCCAAAGGGCTGAGGCCTTCTCCTGGATCCTGCCAACCGAAATTCCTTGACTAATGGGATCCACAACATGCCGCCTCTGCCTATCCCATTGGGGTGAGACAGTTCCTCAAGTAACCTGGATCCCCGCCGTGCAGGGTGTTGTAGATAATAAACACCTTGAATTGACCTGTAAGCAAACTGGCAGCCAGTGCAGCTTATGGAACAGTGGTATAACATGGGTCACTCTAGGGACCCAAAGACTGCCCACACCATCGCACTCTGCATCAGTTGAAGCTTCTGAATGATCTTCAAGGATAGCCCAATGCAGAGCACATTGCAGTAGCCCAATTGTGAGATGACCCAGGCTTCAATGACTGACGGCAGGGACTTATAATCAGTATTCTTACAAAATTCTAAGTGAAGGCAAAACACAGGGGGGGAAACGTACACTAATTTGTGACATCAGAAAACTAACCAGGAACGGTGCCATCCAGCCTTTCTGTGTTTTCCTGATCACATGCCAAGGTAGGACAAATAATGCATTGGCTTTTCCATTGCCTGTTTCCTCAATTAACAAGGCTGCCAGGTTTGAGAAAGAAAACAGCAGCAAACCCATTAAGCTTAAATGTAGAAAATCATACCATACTGTATTGAAATAAATCTATAAGATGTTTTACAGAAGAAAGTGGACAAGTATGTAAAATGTTTCTCCAAGCTAGGATTTTGTCTGATCACTGCCAAATGGCCAAAGAAATCAACTGGTGATCGCTGCACTATGGAGACTCTGGTGCTCTTATCAGTTCACATTCTAGAATGGTTTAAGAAAGTAGTTTCCTCTCTTTTGTACACATTTTAAATCACTATTTCTAGTTTACTGCATACAAATGCCAACATGTCACATAGAATGTGGCTATTATGGCATGCCTCAATGAACCGAAAAAACAGTTTTTCACAGATTAAGGCTACAAATATTTTCAGAACTGTATTTACATCATTTTATTTCTCTTCTGAAGTATTTCTTATTTATTTATATGATTTATATAGCTGCCTATCTCAACAAGTGGCAGTTACAAGGATTAAAGCAGAAAGCTTGCCACCTACAACTCACAAGCATCCAAGGATAACCAATAATCCATTCACTACTCTTTTTCTCATCCTCTCACTAGATATTATTTAAAGGTAATTGCTAGAAAGTTATTGTCATGCCAAAAGTTTGAATATTTATTTCTTTATGCACTAACTATTTGTATTAAAGCACACTTTTGTTCACCACTTCTCTTATTATTGAATTTCTTTGCTGCATTTTCATTAGTTCCTTAGTTAGTCCCATTCCACTCAAATAATCAAGCACAGAGTAAGACAAACAGGAAGGACATTGTACAAATCTATTACTCATACTGCAATCTGTTGTGTTAATCTTTGCTAAATTAGGAGAGGGACTACATGCGTATGATATCCTATGCTATCAAGACCTAACAAAAATTTTGGCTTTTAAATTTTCTTTTGGAAATCTCTAAATTACCCAATATTTTTAATAAGCATTTATTGACAGACATAACTTGGAAGCATAAATTGTAATGTATTATTTTAAGTATTTTGGTCCAGCTTTGCCCAAGAGTAAGTACAACTTTTGCTAAATACTTTTTTTAGATCAGAAAGGATACTAGGATGTAAAGTATCATAAAGACAGCTTTTCATGTGGTTGTATAAAAGATCTCACATGGATTCCCTTAAAATTTAGCAATTCATTGAGTAAATATAAGTATTAATCCAAACTAAAAGAGTTTATGTAAGGATCTTGAAGAACAATGGAAATTTAGCTTATAAACTATGCTCTAATCTATGCTTCTAATCCAAACAAAATATTTTCATAAATATAAAGTCACACCTTAGGTTTGGATGGTGTTGAAACTTAACAACACGATAAAGTAAAAATGTATGTGGATTAACAATTTTTTTTTAATTACATGTGCCATATTGAGAATATGGAATAGATATAAACCCAAGTTGTGCCTCAAAACACCTCTGTGGATCTCTGCACAAGGATTCCATAGAAGAGAAACAGAAAGTAAGGACAAATGGTTGATATATCAGGAATTATTGGAAAATCGCTATGGTGAATATAAAATTAAACCACGAGAGCTGCTAATAGCAGATAGATATACCGTATTTTTTGGAGTATAAAATGCTCCAGAGTATAAGACGCACATTAGTTTTTGGGGAGGAAAACAAGAAAAAAAAATCTGCCTCTGCCTACCAGCATTCATCGGTATTCATCTGGCTAGCGTCCTTGCAGCAAACAGCCTGGTCAGCTTCAGCATATTATCACAGCCTGATTCAGCATGAGCAGCTGATTTGCGGTTGGACCGTCCTCCTGGAATACCGTCAATCAGCTGTTCGAGACTGCGGGGATCGCCAAAGCCCATCGGTGCCTCGGTGCATCATGTTTTTGGCCTCTACACATTGTGTTTTTGACCCATTCCAGGCGGTGGGGATCGCTGCTGCAGATCACCACCGCCTAGAACCAGCCGAAAATGGGCTATGTGGAGGCTGAAAACGGGGTTTGTGGAGGCCAAAAACACAATGTGCAGAGGCAATGACTGGCAGCATGGGCTGTGGCGATCCCTGCAGCCTGGAATGGGGTCTAAAACAAAGCATGCAGAGGCCAAAAATGCAACATGCAGAGGTCGTAAACACGACATGCGGAGGCTGAAATTGGCCAAACGGTGAGGGCCAGAGAGTGGGGGCTGGCAGGTGGGCGGGGCTTCAGAACCATTAGCTGTATAAGACACACAGACATTTCCACCCACTTTTAGGGGGGGAGTGTGTCTTATACTTCAAAAAATATGGTAATTGTCAATGGTTTTCCCATTTACAATTATCAGGGAAATTTGAAGTAGATAAAAAGACTTATGATATTGAGCAAAATCAGAATTTGAAGTACAATTGTATACTGATAATGAACATGCAATTGCAGCAATGTACAAACATTGAAATTTGAAACAGAGGAAGAACAAATTAAACAATGTGTGATAAAGGAGGCTAAGATTTTTTGTTATAATATACTGATTGATCAATGAGAAAATCTGTGGTTAAAAAAATAACACTATGTTATGATCTTACAGAGATTGTTAATAGGATGTATTGTTGGCACAGGATGCCATATACAGTAAACGCAATGTATAAAAGCATTTAAAATTAATGTTGGAAATGTGAACATGAAGGGATATTTCATCATGTGGACATTTTAGAAAATTTAGTGGACATGTTAGAAAAATTAAAAAATGGATTCAAGTACATACGTTAATATAGTGAATTTTAAAGATTAATATTCAATTTATCCTTTTAGGTTTGATGACTAAAGGGACGGGAAAAAAACCATGGAGGATTATTTTAATATATGAGTATTGCAGTAAGATTATTACATGCCCTAATATGGAAATATTTGGCAGTAATCTCTATGGAGAAATGGTTGATGAAATTCACAGAACTTGTTGAAATGGAGAAATGGACTTGTCTGATTACAGAAAGGATAATATATACATATACTGTATTGGTGATTGGAAACCCCTTATGGGGTTTAACATAAAAATGAACTTATGATTTATGATTTTGATGATTAGATTGGTTAGAATACAGAAAGAAGAGTCATGATGTAATTTTAGAGAGGGAATTTAAAATATAATTATATTTATAACTGCTGTGACAAATATAGCAAACTACCTTTTTATACTTTTATATGTTTCTTTTTCTCCTTTTTTCCTCCTTCTATTTCCTTGTCTTACTTCACTTTAAGCTCTTCTGTTATTTCTATTTTTTTCATTTTCTCTATTCTATATTAGCTTGTATTAGTTCTTATTATTGCTCTTAAAACTTTTAATAAAAATTACACAGCTAGTCCTCAAAATACGACTGTAATGGAGGCTGCCCATTACGATTGTATGACATAGCAGTCATGTGACCAATCTGATTTTGCAACCTTTTTGCTATGGTTGTAAAGCAAAAATAATACTTATTAAGCAAACTACTCTTGTCTAAGGAGGGAGTCAAAGACAATTGCAATTGGTATATAATATAATAGAATTCTTTATTGGTCAAGTGTGATTGGACACACAAGGAATTTGTCTTTGGTGCATGTGCATATGAGGCCTATTACACTAAATGCAGAATTCCCCTTTTAGAACTAAGGTTCCCTGTTCATGCAAACATCAAATTTGAAAAAGAGAAGTGACATGTTCTCCCTAGCAAGGAGAATCAGGAAAACCACTTGATTTTATTATTCTCTCTTTGCCCTATAGTGGTATAAAATAAATGAAATAAAGCAACAAAAAAAAATACACTGAAAATAGCAAATTAATAATCTAGGCTGTATAATGGCCTTCTATTAAATAAGGAATCCATTAGTACCATAAATGTTAGATTAAATTATCTGAATTAGAATTTAAGATATAAAAGTTCAGTGTGATAAAGGCTGCTAAAACATAAATGTGTAACTAGTACTATATGAATAGTATTTATTAGTAAAATTAAAGAGCATAAAGGCTAAAAACAGACCAGCAGAATTGTCCACAAACCCCGTAAACAGAAATATCAAACAAATCAATCATCATCAGTGGCTTCTAACAATTTATCTACACTGAAAACCAATGAAACCTTTAAGTATTTCTAACATATATCTTAAAACATCTGCTTTGCAGGGCCAGTTACTTTCATTCCCCATTCTTAATAAAAATAGGAAAATGTGTGGTACAAACAGAGACTTTTGTGTATAATTTCCCATGATCTCAGATGACAAAACGTAGCACAAGCTTCATCTCTTGCTAATTAAACGAATCAATTAAGGGACTATTGTTGCAACTGTGTAACTGCTGTTCTATAGTGCCAATAACAACCCCACAGGGAGGTCTTT
This sequence comes from Pseudoxenodon macrops, assembly GCA_032467955.1. Classification (NCBI taxonomy): domain Eukaryota; kingdom Metazoa; phylum Chordata; class Lepidosauria; order Squamata; family Pseudoxenodontidae; genus Pseudoxenodon; species Pseudoxenodon macrops. Next base: position 73,818 of record JANHFT010006762.1, on the reverse strand, counting down.
TACTACATTAAAATGCTGTCCTCCACAACTCCATCTGATATTATTAGAAACAGTTATTTGCGTCTTGCTGTCATATTAGTAGCAGCAGCAAATTAGGGAAATATGCAGACCAGAATGGTCCCAGTATGAGTTCAGGTTTGGTTTCCAGCCTCCAAGGGAACAAATGCTGAAAATTCCAAAGTTCCCCAAAATTCATTAATGGAACTGATAAATTTACCAGCACAGCAGCTATTTACATGCTAGGTAAGGGTCACATATTTGCATATTTTCCTGCTAAGATGATACAATTCAACTAGATAAATTATCATATTAAGTTTGCCCTCCTGAGTTAAACTGATGGAGTTCAAAATTGTTTCCAATGGTTGTCATTAATTGCTGTTACATCTGAAATGCTTCCTTTGAAATCTAATTGTGATGGGGTGTCAAGGGTCATATTAATAGCATTCAAGATGTTAATATATTGTAAAAAACCTGCTTATTTTACTCGTACATTGGAGCGTTATGGAGTAATGAGAAATAAAATCTCATCTTTTTATTAAAAAAAAAAAAAATCTTGTCAATAAAAAGAAATTTTAATTTAAAATATGAGTTTTAAATTACGTTTAACCTTATTTGATTTTTGTATCATTGAGATTCATAGTAGGCCCGTATAAAAATAAAAGGGAATCCACCAGTTACATTCCAAATACTCCATTTATTTCACCATCCCTAACAACAGAAGTTGAAATTCAAATATACTCTTAAATGCCATAGAGGACCAAGGACCCCTCATTTGAACCCTCAGCTACAAATGTTCTCCTTTATTGGCAACATCATCTTTGGCTGTAGTCAGTGCAAGAGGTAAACTGTAGAGGATTCTTCATTCTCAGTCCTTTAGAAATGATGTTGTAGTTTTTCATTTAATTTAGAATTGTGTTTGTTTGTATGTATGTGGGCCAGTTCTTTAGTGAGTTGTATGGGCATCCACTCCATCCAGTGCTGGAGGGGGGGAGGACTGTATGCATAACAATCTGTTCTTGCAGATATTAGCAAAATTGTATGCTATTGAACTTAAAAGTCTCGAAATTTGTTTTGTCACATCTTTGATCCTTGTTTCTGGCAGACAGCCACTTCGCAAGCTGACATGGCTAGACAGCATATATTTGTCTGAATTTCCCATAGTAGTGAGTCACCAATTATCACGACTCTTTTCTTTCTCTTCTTACGAGGGCAAAGATGCATCTTGCCTTCTCTTGAAGGATCTACTTTACTGTTATGTTTCTGTTCTGCAGTGTCTCTTTTCTTTCCTTGAATGATCACAGCCCGTTTTATCTGCAAGGCCTCAAATCTATTTATTATTTCTAGAAGAGAATCTTCTATGTCTCTTGCTTTTGGTTGTCGATCTGATTCCTGTATTTGTCTTTTTTATAAAAAGTTGCTTCCACTGCTAAATTTCTGTTGTTTCGGTCCTGTCTTTAAGCTGATCAAATGTATTTTCTTATCATTCTGAAATGTGGCCATAGGCTACTCCAATCCTTTCACTTTTTCTTTTAAGGACAGCTATGAGGTTTGCATTTGGTATAAATATATGCTGCTCTTTTCAATCACAAAGACAAATTTACACATAGTTATGGACTGAAGGTACAGATGCTTATCTGTTCTTAACTTTTTCTTCTCAGAGACTACCAGTAGAAAAGGGTTTCATTTCTTCTTGTTCCTTTCTCAGTTCTCAGGACCCTTTAAACTCTCTAACCCTTTAAAACCTGCCTTCCTTATATAAGCCTAAGAACTCTAAATACTCAGCAGAAATCAGTTAGACCACCACCCAAAACCATTGCAATCTGGAGCTATTCAGAAGATTTATCCTTTCATCCCATGCACTTTGATATATCATTCCTCAAAATACACAGCTTATCTTTTTTTTTTCCTTCCTGTTTACTCTTCTACTTTCAATTGATCTTATGTTTTTGTTCTTAGGTATCATTTGCTTTCTGAGTTTCAATTTTTCCTGATACTACCATAAAAAATTGGTACTACCTAGAAATGTTTGTGATGGTTCTTTTTATCATCTGCTGTGATCCATTTTGGAGTTTTCACTATTAGTTTGTTGTATCAAAAAAAATCTATTTATCACTCTTCTGGGTTTAAAGGCTTATTATAATCCAAGATGAGCATCTGACTAAACTCAGATTTAATTTTTGTTATTATTTAGATTCTAGCTTTATGTGGCAAGTTTTTTCTAGGTTTCCCACTTTTACTTTTTCCATGACAATAGCAAATTCATTTCACATATGAGAGAGAGAGGGGGGGGGAATATAAAGGCATGCACAAAAAAGTCTATTGTTTGATTGTGATTCTATTGGAAAATAGGAATGTGCTTCTTCTCAGCTGAGAATTCAAGTCGGACAAAAGCCAGTTGAAATTCAGAATAATGGAAGGGACATTGGAGGTTCTAATCCAACCCTCTGCTCTAGCAGGAGAACCTATATCATTTCAGACAATTGGCTTTCCAATCTCTTCTTCAAAACCTCCAGCGATGGAGCACCCATAACTTCTGGAGGCAAGCTGTTCCACTGATTAATTGTCCTAGCTGTCAGGAAATTTCTCCTTATTTCGAAACAATAAAGGCTCAAAATATGGGAGGAAAGTTTTTCCTCCTTTTAATCAAAATGCTCATATTTTATACTCAAAAACACTCAAAATACAAAATATGCATACATAACAGAAATGTGAAATGAACACCGTGTGTTAAATGTGTATAAAATGTGAAATGAAAACTGTATGTTAATTTTTTATAAAATGTCTGTGAATACCTAATAAAGTTTAGCATTACTCACCACTGTTCCAAGAAACTGAATGCTAAGATTTCCACCAGCATCTCGAGAAAGGCACTGGAAGGAACAGAATAACATTTAGAGTACAGTCTTATCAACAAGAAATTTTCTCCCTAAGAATTCTGACAAATTGCTTATGAAACCAGAGACATTATACACATGTCACTTTCAATGAAACTCATGGTTAAGCAGAAATGCATGTGATAACAAGAAATTAACAGTTATGTTAATGTTTGATAATATTTAGTTTTCACAGCTGAATGTAATGGGCACTGCATTCAGTACCTTTCAAAAATGGACTATAATCAAACAACCAGAATCGACTATAATCAATTCTTTCCATCATTCACTGATCAAATAAGATAGAAATCTTAAATGTCCACATATATTGTCAGAAACTCCTACTAATTTTTTTTCTATTTGTCTTGCATTTTTGTAAATCTTGTCTGTTTGTCTTGTTTCCACTTACACAGAGCTCTGCAACAAATTTATCTGAGCTCAATACAGTGGGTTAATTTTTGGCCTATGCAATAGATCTTAATCTCCTTTCAACCATAAAATGTACTTAATGATTTGGGACATTGTATGAGAAGAGCCATGTTATTCTATGGTGATAAAAAAACCCAGAAGGCATCTGGTAGCATCTTTTCCAACTCCCAAATTTAATTAAAAGGCATATGCTTTGGAGAGCTGCAGCTTGCCTCAGCAGATGTACAGATTTGGGGTAAGTGACCATTAGGCCACTTCTACCATTTTCATCCCCAAGCCTCTCACAAGCCCTTTGATAGTGATTCAATACTGTCTTTGATTATGTGTGTGTGAAATGCTACAACTCTTACAGGATCAAATACTACTTCAGTTCCAGTAGAAGAGAATACACGTAGCTCTGTAAAGTCCTTAGCACTCTGAGCTTGGATTTTTGTTTACAGACATTTCATTACTCAACTAAGTAACATCATCAGTATAAGTAAGCGTGGGGTTTGCTCTATGTCTATATATGATAACTTCTCCTGCCAATATTAATGGGAGTGTGGTTTTCTCCTCAGTAGTTCCTTGATTAGGATATTGTTTTCTGCTTGATTAATTGCCTGCTAATCTAGGTGTTGGCTGCTGGGCATTGTTCTGCTCTTTCTTTTCTTCTTAGTTTTTTTATTGTCTCATTTGAGTAGCATCTAAATGTGATTTATCTCTATCTGTCTTGATTGCTGATTTGTCTGAATGCCAAGCTTCTAAGAATTCCTTAGCATTTTTTATTTGATGTTAGCAGTTATGAGGTTTCGTTTGTCCATATGGTGTGAGATTAAAGAGTTTTCATCTTATCTTCTGACTACTAGTTGGTGTTCATGGAAGCATTCTGCTAGTCTTCTGCCTGTCTGTTGTATATAGTGGCTGTTACCATCTTTGCATTAGATGTTATAGATGAATCCTTTTTTTTTCTTGGACCAAGGTGTCTTATAGATCAGGGGTTTCCAACCTTGACAACTTTATGACTTGTGGACAGAGAGAGAGAGAGAGAGAGAGAGTCAGCATGTGAGGAATTCTGGGAGTTGAAGTCCACAAGTCATAAAGTTGCCAAGGTTGGAGACCCTTGTTATAGATGACTCCTTAGTCTTGGGCTAAGTAGCCTTGTAAATGACTTCTGTTTTTCTTCTCAGGCTTAAGAAGAAGAATTTACAACATACAATGACAAAAACAATACCCTAATGAAAGAACTACCAAGGAGAAGATTAAAATTTGGAAACCAGATTCAAATCAGGAAACCATGAGTTCTAGTTCTGCCTTGGGCACAAAGGTCAGGTGGGCATCTTAGGCCAGTACTTTTTCTCAGCCCTAGGAAGGAGGCAAAGGCAAACCACTTCCACAAATCTTGCTAAGAAAACTATAAGGTCTTGTTCAAGCACTTGCTGAGAATCAACTGCCACAAACTTGAAGGCACAACAAATAAACAAACAATCAAACAAATCAGGTTTACCCTTCGTCTTTGCTTAGTTTGGTAAAAATGTCTATTTTACATTCAGTGGAATAAGGGATACAGAAGGAATAGTAGGATAACAGGTATTTAATGAGAACACACACACACACATAGAAATACATGTACTTTAAGGTAACGTTGTCATATTATGTAATTTTTAAAAGCTTCATGAAAAGAATAATTATTGGAAGCATCCCCCTTCTAAACAATTATGGCTACATTTTAAATAAAAACAACAATATTGCCTTTTTTTTTCTCTCTTTCTCTTCAATTAATACATCATATTTTAGCCCTCCAGTCTGTTCATAGGAAAACAAAGCAGAATGAAACAAGTCTGGACATATTTCAACAAAAATGATTTACAAAATGAAAAATATGGGAAAAATCATACAAAAAAACCTGACATTTACATTTGTAAAGGAAACAGGAATATACAGTTTTCCCAACTGCTGGAGGAAACACAATCACACTTCGGAAACTGTAAAGAAGAACAAAGTACCAGGGCCTACAATGAAGAATTTATGTGCCAAAACAAACAGATACAAATTAATCAGGGGGTTGTCAAAACTAGTTAAATGAAGAATATTCTTTTTTTTTTTTTAATTGAGCACTCTTCATCTTTATAGCTTTTGTGTTGGAGAACAATAAATTTCAGTATCTGGAAAAAATCCACTAGATGAATAGTTGACATGGGAACAAAGGTGAAAGGGATATCAAGATCATGCAGGTGTTTTATTTATCAGTATGTAAAAAAAAAAAAAAGTACAGAACCTGAATATTGTATGTAAGTACCATAGTGTGATATTTTCTGACTCAGATTCCATCAATGTGAAATATTGTGTGTATGAGGGTCCAAATTCCAAACTTTTTAATCTAAATGGAGGAATCTTACCTATTTTTAATTAAGACTAATCTTTATTATTTTTACCCAGAAAAAATATACATGATATAGCAGGACATGGATTGCAAAATGCATCTGAATGGAAATGTTTCTCTTTTAAAACATAATATATCTAGTCCTTTTATTTTAAATGTAAAGAAATAAATTATTGATTTATTAAATATACTTTATGCCACCACAATAATAAACTTTCAGCAGCTTACGTAGGAAAAAGTACAATATAAAACATATCCAATGCAAAAACTAAAAACTCATAGCAATACAATCTATATGCTACTAAACTTTTATGATTGCAACCTTTAACCAGCTAAAATGCTGCATTATTTTGGAACAAAGGTACCTCAAACTGGCTAATTTATAGAATATCTCAAAAATCTGGCAAATTTGGCAAATTTTATGAGATAAAAATGATCACAAAGCATTTTATGATATAATACAAAATGTCATAAAACATTTCCTGTGGTCAACTGACATGCTTGTGATATACACTTCCACACGGGCTACTTTGAAGGCAGAATATCTCCCTGAATTTTTTAAAGTGTGTTAGAAGCTCTGCAATTGTTGAAGGCATTGAGGAATTTGGTAAGGAAGTATCCCTGAAACAATGAGCCAACGTATCATGGGTTGTCTAGTGATACCATCCAATAAAAAATAAATGATGGGAATATCGTATCAAATCGGGAAAAGGCTCTCTGAAATAGCTTAGTCTACACAGGCTTTTGAAAGGGGATACTCTGCTCTCCATAAGAAGGTTGTTCCACACTGTTGGTGTTAGCATGGAACACAGCACCTTCTTGCCTCAGCCCCCTCAGTTCTAGCTGACTGAAAGGCGCCAAGCCCTGAAGAACTTCATAGATCAAAACCCACACCTTAAATTGGAACCAGAAACCAATCGGTAACAAATACAGGGACAGCAAAATCATTCTTATGCGCTCCCAAAGGTATGCCCAGAAGTATGCAGGTCACTGATTTTGGAATAAATTACTGTTGCCAAGTGCTCCTTACCTAGGTAAAGTTTCAATTGGCACACCAGTTAGAGTTTGACCACAGCTTCCATCTGCTGCTTCTGTAGAAGCCGTTAATTCCAGAAGGGCCTCTAAGTTACAAACCTGCTCCCTGACAGTTAATGCTTGCCCATCAAGAAGTTAACAACAATCCAAACTACGAAAAGCAAATCCAATTTTCAAGGGTTCTAACTTCCATCCTCTCCCATCCAGATTCCGACAGCTAACCTGCACAACCTCTGAGAAAGGATGTCAATGTCATATCCCCCATAGCTCAAACGTAATGATGTATAAGTGGGTATCATCATCAGATTTATGATACCACTCCCCAAACCATCCCATGATCCCTCCCTATGGCTTCACAAGATGTTAAAAAGCAGGGAAATAAGACCAAGCTCTCCAACACTCCATAGGTCAGGGGCTACTGAGACAACCTCTCTTCCTTTAGCAAACCAGATAGACAATGTTATTTATTATTTATTAAGTGTTGTTTGCCAACCCATCGCGCTGCGACACAATATGCTACACAATTTTTCAGTAAGAAGCAAATTTGGGTTTAATTTCCAATATAGAACATATGAAATCAATACGTTCAGTAGTCTTACAGTAAATTAAAAAAAACATGTAAATGTTTAGATTTAAATAATTTTTCCAGTCAGCCTCCATTTATGCGAAGTTACTTAATATTTTTGGGAAGAATATCTGAAAGTGTCTTACACCCTCTCAATGGATTTTTGAAAGTGCACTTTCTAGAACTTCAGAAAAGTATCCTTTTCCACAAGTCCGATATTACACCAAACATTTAAAAAGTGTCAGCACTCGTTGTGTTGTAACTGTTATCTGTACATTGTGTTTGGTTTAGAACAACTAAACAACTGAGACGAAAATGAGATAAGGCAGCTAAAACTTTACCTTGGACACTGGTGCAAAGAGAGAGAGAGAGAGAAACAGAGATTGTGAATTGTCATATTCAATGCTGAGCTACACCATCTTAGAACTTTTATCCAAGTGGGCGGTATTTGCCGAACAGTTAAAAGGCATATTTGGATGTTAAATAATTATTCCATTGAGTAGGTTAAATCATTTAAATCCCCAGGTATAGTCTTTTCATGTGAAATGCCCAGGGAATATGTAGCACAAAAGCCCAGAGAGCTGCGGCAGCACTGCAATCATCCTGAACTAAAGGGGCCTTATTTATCTCTGCTGCACGCCAACTGTACTTAGCCAAAGTTAGAGCAGAGCTGTTATTCAGAGTCCAGCTTGCCCATATAGCTTTTTCTTTCCTTTAGAACATGTTCAGACAAAATCTCTTAGGTACGTACTCCTTGCTGTATCTCAAACATGATACTTCACTCTGAAGTAGAATTCTGACCAACATTTGGTTGTACATTTTTATAGGGAGAGCCACAATATATCTTCATCCTGTACATCTGACACCTCAGATCCTTAACAATAATGTTGTTTCATTCTGGTCTAAATTAAAAATTGGAGATCCTTTGATATTCTTTAACTCAGCTCTGTGCAGTTGAACATGAACACTCAAGCAGCTTTAAGGCAATGGCTTCAAGATATTCAATTGGATTTGTTATCTCTTCTGAAGAATATATTTCCAACTGGCTCCTTCACTCCCTATGGACCTGCCATATGTCTAAGCAATCTCAATCCCTAAATATACAGTTGGAAGGACATTCTCCTTGGCCCGACTCAAAGCGAGAAAAACTATGGTTCTTGGGTAAAATTACCCATAATTAACTACTCTACAGCTTAATTAACTGCTCACAAAAGAAAAAAACAGCATTAAAATGGAGATGATTAAAACTAAAAAAAAATTAAAATGTTACTTTTATGCTTTCATTTAGGAAAAAAGAATTCTTCTCATTTTTCCTTGTTTTATTCATGGCTATTTGATGAAGTAAACTGCAGCTCACAAAACATACTTTTTTTTTTAATGTTAGCACCTCCTCCCGATTCTCTGTCACAAAAAACAACGCAGCTTTCCTCCTACAATGCCTAATCACATATGTACATTGTTTAAAATCTTTCCTGTTGTTAAGTACTTACACCTCAAGAAATCTTGTGAATCATTGTGTCTAGCATTGTCTCTGATTGCCTTAACTGGCAAAATCTCATCAGAATGTTTCTTTTGTCATTGTTTCTTAGATTTCCTAAAGTTTATGTTTGTACAATAAATATATAAAAAAGCTCTTATCAGTGTACAGGAGAGGGGATAAAGGTAACAAGGTAAAGAGATATATATTTATGCTACACTTTCCCCAATTCTAAAATTCAAAATAAATTATTAATTTCATCTTGTCTGCAGGTTTTAATACTAGACATTGTATTGAGACAGCCTTGATCACGTTTGTTGATGACCTATGATTTATCTAGGATGGGGAAGTAGATCTGTCATTGAACTACTTGATTGCTTGGTAACCTTCAATACCATTGATTGTGACAGCATGTTGGATATCCTCCTGAACCATATGAGGGAATTAGGAGCCAGGTTTACAGTAGTTTTCTCCCTTCCTTCTCATTATTCCTATTACCATCTCCTTCCACTTACGACTGCAGGACTGTAACTTGTTGCTTGTATCCTATGACTTATTGATATTGTTTCCTGATTGCTTATTTG
>JANHFT010006762.1:40564-57701 GCA_032467955.1 Pseudoxenodon macrops | reverse complement strand
ACCCTGATAAGGCCCTCTCTATGTGAGCGCACTGGTCGGTGGGAGGCTATTGGCGGCAGAAGGCGATCTCGTAAATACTTTGTTTTGGTTTTTTAAATCTGTAAGCCATCAGAGGGATCACACAATTACATAAAATAAGTACCCAAATAGTTATCTTTTTTTTAAAGTCAGTTTTTATTTGTTTATATTCATTTAGCATTCAGAAAATAGATCAGTTATGCATCAATTCAGGACTCTTGTACAACAGTTTCTTTCAAGCATTTGACTTCATATTGTCACAATAGCGGAAATACTTTAATACTCTCTTTCAGTGAAAAAAAATCCTCAAATAGCTGGTAGCACAGTGTGTTTGACATTCAAACACCTTGTAGTTGAAAAAATAATCTTGGCAGATGACATCTAATAGTGCAGTTCATTTGACATAAAAATCAGATTATTGCCGTAAAAAAAATAAGACAGTAATTTGCTAAAGTAATTTATATGGGCATTACTATTTGTTTAGGACTTGTTTCTTTCTTGGCTTCGCTTCAGTTGGTCATGCATCTCCTATTCTCACTGCAACTATTACAATCCTAGTCCAGTTCATCATAATAGATAGGATTTAAACATATTCTCAGGTCATCTGTACAACATTGGCAACATCGAGGTCTTCCATCTGCTAAATCATGTTGAATAAATCAGAGTGGTTGGTTTCACACAATGCTAAAACATGAATCATACTTTACAATTCACAACAGCTGGCTTCACACATGTTGTGGTGAAACTAGCCAACGTATGAGGTATACTTTGCATTAAATAATCATATATAAATCAGTTCTCCCCCACCCCCAATGGTAGAGCAGATGGAACACTTCTTCTAATCATTAGTTTTATGTTACATTAAAGTTGAAAAAGATTCTAGTTATAGGACTTGAAAGTACAATATTCTAGTGATAAGACAAATCGTCTGATTCAAGTTAACATATTTTAGATGTTCAAAAACTAGCATTATACAGTTACTTGAACCTTTTACACATATTCTATATTTGTTTCAGAGCGATTTATTTATTTGAGGGAGAAATATATATTTTTCAAATCCCCAAAATCTTCCCTTATTTGAATTAAAACGTGAGTTAAAGAAGAACTGCCAACTTCCCTGGCAGTTATGTGCCAGTATAAATCTCTGACTTAGTCAAGCAAAAGCTTTGACATTAAGTGAGATTTCTGAAGCTTACGGTTCAACATGCTATCACCAGATCTTTAGCTGTGAAAACTACAGATTGATTACTATGGTATTATAAAGCTGGGCAATATCAACAGATATCATACAGTTAACTAGGATTGAAGACATATAAGCAAAAACTGAATGTTGTGAGAGAAGCCAATCCGTTCATAGAGTGCAATGGATACACTTGTATTTTGGCCTTGAATATTTTATGTCATTTTTAAAGTAATAATGCTCCCTGCCTTAGCTTTTTTTGGGGGTCAAATTTCCATTTTTATTATTTTAACAATAGCATCTACTTTATCAGCTTAAATACAGAACAATTGTAAAATTAGGGAATACTTTTCTAAATTCTTGAGTAAGTAATTATATCAAGAAGTTATATCAGTTATATGAAGAAGAAAAAAAGAGTCTCACCACAATTTTCATGGCAAGACTTTCATAGATTACAGGCCACTTCATAAAAATTATCCTGAATTAAACAAATGTATACTGTGGATAAGATAAGCAGAAATTGCAAATATTTCTTAAACCCCTGTTGTTTCAAACAAAACAATACTAGCTTCATTCTGACATCAGAAACTCTAAATACTCAAAGAGAAGAATAGAAAGAGAAAGGATTTTGTTATATTTTCTCTCTGAATTGGAAATACTTAACAGTAGGAATAATTCCTATTCCTGATTAATAATTTATAGAAAAGTATCTGACTAATCTACTATAGGAAAATATATGTTATTTTACCAATTTAACACATTTATTATGCTATAAGGTTTCATGCTGTTAGAGCAATCATGGTAGAAACCTAGAGAAAAAGAGAAAAAAAATCAGCAGAAAATGAAATATAGAAGCTTATTATTCATTTTATTTTATTATTTTATTTATATGACTACCAATCTCACTAAGTGATTCCGGGTGTTAAACAACATTCAAAAAAACCAATAACAATAGCTCCAACATTAAAATCCATAGCAGACAACAAATCATCCATCACTAAATGCTAAATAATTACAATACTTATAAATCGTAGCCTTTCAACCTTTCAAAAAATGGTTGTTGGCTTTGACATAAATATTACTGTGTTTGTGAACTTATAAATGTAATAGCATAGGAAAACTTATTTTACCTTTTCTTCCATGTGACTTTAAAAACCTTTCCAGTTTGTTGATTCTAAGCCTGAAATCGTAATTTTTTACGCATGTCAACTTAAATCACGTACAAATAGATGTTCACATATGATACATATGTGTAAGGGATGTATGCAGAGGGTAGGGTTATCTTATGGATTCTATTTCCTATATTATGCAGCAGGATTAAGTTTATCCATAGCTTTTGATGTGAGCAGAGAGATCCTAGATGGTGTCACGATATCCTACACACTGCATCAGGCATAACTCTTATTTTATTTTTATTTCCTTGTTTCAGATTGTCGAGTTGGATTTCCTTTTCTTTTTCACAACTGCTTGTGCATCCAGGTTTTGGATTATTGTTTTAGCTTTTTGTGAAAGTTTCTTTTTTTGGTGGGGGGAAGGGGCGGTTCAGAGTGTTCATGTTTGCAAGTTGGCATCTTTTTAATCAATGTGTTAACATTTGGAAGGTCCTGGTGAGGAAAAGGGCATATGTTATAGTATAAGGTCAGCAAATGTTCTCACCCTCTGTCCAACTGAAACATTTTCCTTCTGTAACTCTTCCTTCTGTATCTCTTCTATGTGAACAATTAGAGAAAGTAAGATCATTCTTCATATTCTGGCAGGAGTTCAAAAAAGGAAGCATTGAATAAAAGAAAACTACATTACTCTCAGTCCTGTGTTTAAAACATCAAGTAGAGATTCTAAATGTCCATGCATTTTCAGATGCCAGGAACATATACCGTAAATGTATCCAAGTCTGAAATATTAGCTTCTCATTTATACTTTATATTCTATTAAGCACTCCTTACTTAATGCTGACCCCAACAATCTTTTCAAACATTTATCTTATTCTACAGTCATGCTGCCATGTGGGTTTTCTTCCCTGTTTGGGAATTAATAAAAGAATTGCAAATAAAAACAAACAAAACCTGAGGCTTTGACTCTTGCTTTTACCTGATAGAATTTAAGGCAAAATTGTATAGGCTATGAAACACTTGAAGGAGTTCTTCCATCCAAGGAAGCTTTATTCAAACCACCTTTGCAGGTTTGTGAATCAAAGCAGAAAAATGCTTCTAAGCAGTGAATCGGAACAAGTGGCCATGAAGCAGTTCATCGTCTTTTGAAGCACTCTGGAAATGAAATAGTTTTTATAATGTTTCTGGTACATTTTTATTCAATATTTCAGCTTCAACTCTATATAGGGAGAATGCTGTGCAGGAAATGGTCCTTTGGTAGAATAATACATTCTTTGACAGATATTAAGTTATTTGGGCTGTCAAAGCTTTAAACTTCTTTAAATACTCTTTTTTTCAACTTTGCTCTCTGTTGTGGAATATCAGACTTGTGTTGATCCTAAAGCCATAGATTCAATTCAGTCAGTTTTTCTAGTCTTAATACAAGAAAAAAATGAGAAGCTGCCTGTACTTGATCTATATGAAGAGTTTCCCAGGAACTAGTTATAAAACACATGTTTGTGTTTTTCTGTCAATACAAAGCAGGTTTTAGTGAATTTTCCATAGGAATACGTCCAGAAAAGTTATATTCAAGAAAATAAATAATGTTTATGTGGAATTCCTTATGATAAATGAAATCTCCAAAGTCTCTTTGTATGAGTCATAAAGAGGTTGGTGAACAGGTAGACTCATTTTGTTTGTTTTTGAGTGTTGAGAAAAGTATATGCAATGGAATTCTAAAATCATAAACTAAAGGCCCTCATCAACTTTCATCCTATATTCTAGCTACTGCTGCTGCACTACTGAAAGATACCAACAATTACAAATGATTGGAGAATCATAATAAAGAATCAAGAAACTTATAGATGTTCTGGTTGCAACTTTATGTATTATATTTGAGAAACCCTGAGAATATGTGAATTGACAATAAAACATAAATGTCACTCCTATTTTCAAAAATTGGTAGCTTAGGAAACTATCATAGCAGACAATTTCCTGTCTCAAATTAAAAAATACAGTTTTGGACACCACAGCTTGAGAAGAATTTAAACAAATTGAGAAAAGTTGACAATAATGGTGATCAGAAACCAAAAGCTAGAAAGAGAAATTGAAGGATCTTGGAATATTTATCATTGAGAAGCAGTATTACTTAAGTACAGTGACAAAATGTCACCCAAATGAAGGTAAAATTATGTTCTCTGTTATTAGTGAGTGTAGGAGATGAAATTACAAAATAAACCAACCAAAACTCAGCTTCTAATTAGATATTAAACAAATGTTTAAAGAGGAAGAGCTGAACCGCATGAGTAGCAGAACCAATTAACTGGGATATGGTCACTTCCATTTAGTAAACAATCATTTGTTAAGGATGCTTTAATTTTGGTTTCCTGCACTGAACAAAGAGTGGACATGAAACCCGAAGTAATTATTTCAAACTCTATTGCTTTCCCTGAGAAGGAAGAAATGTAGAAGCACAGTATAAAACATATACAGTATGTCAGGCCTACAACCATATTTCTTTTAGATCCTTGGCCTGCCACACTTTCTATTATTTTACTATGCATTTTCTACTGGGGAAAATGGGGAAGGGGTTGTACAGAGCTGGGGACATGTAGCCATAACAAAATTATTTCTAGAAAGTCAAGGTCATTCTTCGTCTTTGCACCTGACTGGCACTGGATGGGTGAAGCTGCCAGCTTGGCAGTGAATGATTGGACCATGTGATGGACTTGTGGGTGTGGATGCAAGTTCTTGAACTTTCAACTGGGTGGTGAAAACCTGGAAGTCTTCAGATTCAGGTTTTCACAGATGTGCCAACATAGCTCTCTTAATAAATTGGAACTTTGAGGAATGCTTTGCCTTGGAGTCTGATTTAGTTCTGTATGCTATTTGGAACACTGACACAATATCACATTAAATCTTGCTATTTATTTCAACCGGTGAAAAATAAATAACAGTATCAAAGGAATCCCAAATAAGTGTTGTATATTTTTTCATAGGGGGGGGGGGGGAAACAAGCTAGAATTCACACTTGATCAAAAACTCAGAATGTCATGCATCACATAACAGTTCAGCACCACATGCTCTTTCTAAATGTCAACACAAGCTCTTCTGATTTTTCTGAAAAAATTCTATTAGAGGAAACCCTTGTATTTTATATCTTGCTTAAAGTTGTATGTTTATCACAGGACTGTAAAATAGGCTGGGAGGTACAGCATGTATGCAAGAAATTTATTATTTTCAGTTCCTTATGGCAAAAGCCCAATCCTGTATGATGTGAAAATAAAGCTCTTAAAAAAAGATGTAAAAAAAAGAGAAATACAACAAGCTGAAATAGTAGTTTATCAACCTGTAATCCAGTCCTGTGCTAAGTAAGGCATGCTTACTACTTTATAGGTATGTGGATATATAAAATTTAAAACATACACAGACACATCATGAATGTAGAATATAATACACGATAGTAACAAATTCCAATTTTATGCCTTAATAACATTTTTGTTGGAAAAGATGATAGTTAATCTTGTCACCTTTGACTTCAGATGATAATGATGATGTTGATGATCGTCATAAACTTCATCAATATAGCAACATCATCAATAGCAATATCAGCAGCAGAAATATATTCAAAAGTAGAATGGCAGATTGGATGTGAGTAGAAAATATTTATGAGAAAATACATGAAATTTTTAATGATATTTTAATTTATTGCTCTTTCACATAATCATATTTAATCAGAATGAATAATATGAAATATAATATGAAATATAAATAATGGTGAATTATGAAAACAAGCATCACCCTTGTTCAAGAACCACTATATGTGTATATTTCAGTTTCCATTAATTCACCAGTGCGTCAATGTAGTTATTATGATGGTGCTACAAACTGTAGTTCCCTCCACTGTTCTATCCACACCTGGACCAAAGTAGCTGCCTGTCACAAGTTAATCTTTGGCTATTCACTTTTCCTATCAGTATGCTCTTTCTGTAGTAGCCATTTATACACAGTCTATGAAGCTAGCAAGTCAATACTTCTAAAAGTAAAATCTCCTATAATGGTTTTGCTTTTAAATTTTTATTCAAAAATTGTTCCTGCATAGGATAGGTTTTTAGTCCAATATTTTATGCAGTTTCAATTTGGACTGCATTTGCCAGTAATAACATAACCAAACAGGAGATGAAAAATTAAAGATATATTTTAAGTATTCCAAGTTATGTTCCAAATTCTGTATTCTCCTAGAAACTGACCATGCCCTTTGAAAACAAAGGCTTGGCTAAGCAGTATAAAGTTTTGGCTGCAAATACACATTTTTTTTAAAAACAAAGAAGGATTGGTTTAGGAAATCCTAAATGAAACTTTTTTAGATATGTAATTTAAACAGGTGACCCAAAAGATTAGTCAGATTGACATTAATCCTGATTATTTATTTTTTACATCAGCATTTCTTTTTATCATGCAAAGATTATGGTATACTTCAACACAGAAATTAATGGCAGAAGTTAAAGTTTCATCTTCAGCAGATACTTTTGTAATTAATTACAGATGTTACAGTTTATTAGACAGGAAAGAGAAGCAAGGGATTAGAAGCTTTTCCATTTATGGTTTAATGTTCTCATATCTTTTAGTCTATCATTGTTAAGAGGTGGGAAATATCCATCCATCTATCCATCCATCAATAGAGAGGTAGAGGTGAGCAAAAGAAAACTAAAGAACCAAAACACTTGTAGGGGGTACAAAGGAGATGGGTAGATAGATTAAAACTATTGTTTACAGCTACAAAAATTAGCATATTATGGAATTCTATGTGTGTGTTTGTGTGTGTGTGTGTGTATACACCCACATATCACAGTGCTCTCTTGTGATTTGGACACTTTAGCCTCTTCAATCTTTCTATATTTCCAAAAAGATAATCCTAAAATGTAAGGATGATTGAAATTCAAATTAACAGTACTGATGGGAAAAAGTCAATGTAAAGTTATTAATAAGAAAGAATGTCCATAAGATATTAGATGATCCATCAGTGCCTATTTGCTATTATAGAATTTTTATTCTTAAACATTTATCTTTGTGCATGCCTCATTCATAACTGGGTTCCGTGTCTTTTATAAATCTGCATGTTTATAAGAAGTCAAATAAATGTTCCAATAATCAAATCTCTATTTTAAGAAGAAACCTAAGTAGGATTTATAATGGCCTCCATAAACTTTCCCTATTGTTGTTTCCCAGAATTAGTAATATGTATGAAATAAAGGAGCTGTCTTGGTTTTTCCAGAAAATTAAAATGTAATAACATTAAATCCCTTGTAGTGAAACAAAACAAATCTCAATAAAGTGGCTCATGTTATCCTTATTTTGACCCTAATATACTCCGGTATGTCATTTGCCCTGGTAATAAAAATGTTTTTGTTACTCAAGGAGTGTTTAAAAGACAAAGCTGCACAATGATCCAGTCTCTTATTTTTTTTACCTTATTTAACTTAATATTTCTCCAGAAAATATTATTAGATAATATTCTAAAATGGACTCAGTAGCAAAAACCTAACCTGAGGTTAGATTACTATACTGCACATCAGATGGACTGATTATCTGAGCTGTAAGTGTAACTCTCATTAAATGAGATAAAATGGGACTGGCTGCATTAGTGTGCACTTACATCGACATGAAAACATTATTGATGATTGATTTAATTTTTTTTATCACCAACAAGGCTAGTGATCTTGTCTGTGGAAATACAAGCTGGAAATGGGAGGAAATGTTTACTATTTGTGGTCACAAGCTGAAT
Source organism: Pseudoxenodon macrops (assembly GCA_032467955.1). Classification (NCBI taxonomy): domain Eukaryota; kingdom Metazoa; phylum Chordata; class Lepidosauria; order Squamata; family Pseudoxenodontidae; genus Pseudoxenodon; species Pseudoxenodon macrops. The sequence goes on along the minus strand of JANHFT010006762.1, from coordinate 49,630 downwards.
GTAATTTCACCATAAATCCCTGAATGCACAGTACTATACAATCTTTAGAGATACAACTGCAGCACACAATGTGGGCCTCTTCAATCTTTCTAAACAATGTGCTGCTGTAAAAACTACCAAGAAAAAGACAAACAAGCAAGCAAAGGAAAACTATAAGAGGAATTTGGCAAGCTCATCTTCAACAACTCCTAAGATTTCAGGCAATTTTTATTTTATGTTGGGCTTTTGTCGGTGCCGTTTGGGCTGCTGTGGATTTTATCACCATTCCCTTCATTACTGGAAAGAAGTGAAGCTCAGTTTGAATTATGAGGAGCTTTGTAAATCTGAGATTGAATTTTAAAATAATTTTGAGCAAGATATAACTATAAGCAGAACTTTATTCATTTTTATTAACCTCAAGTAGGTTTAACATTCCAGTTTCTCGGTTTGTAAAAATTTCTTTTAGCTGGAGTAAATGATTTTGAAAACTTAATTATTATCCTTATCACCAGGATATAATTCAGACTTGTGATGGACATTTGCAAGCATTTGTTCTCAAAGCAGTAAGAAAAGGCTTCAGCAGCTATACAAAATCATATTACAGTATGAACATGCATTTGTCAATCGAGTCTGGATATTTTTCTTATTATTGTTCTTGTATTTTCCATAAACTTTTACAGAATAGTTTGACTTGTTATATAATAAAAATACTGTCATAAGAGCTGGGGTGGGAAGGAGGGGGTTGACTGGCTGGCTTAATACACAGAGACACAGAGCCACACATAGTAAAATGAAAAGAACAGAACAACAGAGTTAGAAGGGACATTGGAGATCTTCTAGTCCAACCCCCTGCTTAGGCAGGAAACTCTACATCATTTTAGACAAATTGTTATCTAATATGTTCTTAAAATTTTCCAGTGTTGGAGCATTTACAACTTCTGGAAGCAAGCAATTGTTCCACTGGGTACTTGTTCTGTCAGGAAATTTTTTCTTAGTTCTAAGTTGCTTCATTCCTTAATTTGTTTCCATCCATTGCTTCTTGTTCTACCCTCAGGTGCTTTGAAGAATAGTTTGACTCCCTCTTCTTTGTTGTATCCTCCATTTCTCAAACATTATTTTCTGTTGTACAAGAAGCTTCATTTTGCATTTATTGATTTAATATTTCTGAGTTTATATTAGAAATTTTCAGTGCACTCAAAGATGGAATATAATGAAACCTAGTAGTATAAAGAAAATTAAATATATATTTATATAAAGAACACATTTTAAAATATACTGGATATGTCCATCAGTTAGCTATGCATTTTGCAATTATGACAGAGCATAATTTAACTATATTTAGAATAATGGAATCAGGAATATTTGAAAGTAAGCATTATAGTAAATTTGAGTTGAATAATGGGTAAATCTGCTTAAACATAGCAATAGCAATAGCACTTAGACTTATATACTGCATTGCAGTGCTTTCCAGCCATGAGGGTTGTCTATGAGGTTGTATCTGCCCATTTTGTATTTTGTGTTCTGATATATATTTTTTGCCAATGTGTAAGACAGAGCATTTGTTGGTTGAGATTTGGAGTTGCCAATTGTTTGACCATTCTGACACATAGTCAAGGTCTTTTTGTAGGGTAGCAGCATTAGAGCAGCATTTCTCAATCTTGGCAACTTTTAAGATCTGTGGATTTCAATTCCCGAAATTCCCCAGCCAGCCATGAGAAAGAATGGATTAGAGGCTGGAAACAGTCATAACAGAGATAAATGACTGACTAGATGTATGTTATTTGCATTCCACTACTTATAAGACTGTCTTCATTTCTAATAAATGAGCCTACTGTGTGAGAAACATGTAACTGATCTTCCCTACCTAGTATATCAACATCTTCTACTTTTACCAACCGGTCAGATACTGATGAGTTCTTCAACAAAGCTGAGCTTTCTTAATAACAACAGTTGTACAAACATAAGGTTCTCTTTGTTAAAGAGAAACAGACATCAAAAAGCAGTAAAACGTGGAGCCTTAAACCCCTTTTTTTGTTTGGGGGAGAAAAATGTGTTTGAACCGGGGTGTTTCTAGTTATGGGTGAACGCAATGAGAATTCAGCTGCAACAAATAGGCAGCCATTCCCTAGGAAGGACTAATTAGATCCATCTGAGAAACTATGTCTACGCTGCTTTACACGTTTCAAAAAAGAAAGCTCTGCTCTAGTCTTTTGAAAAGGCTACATCAAAACAGTTAGTCACAGCTGATGCACATCTAGTCAGTACAGTAGTGTTATTTTCTTTTCATGCTATAAAGCCTTAAGAGCCACATTAAAGTCATGGTAATAAGCCTGTCTTGCCCTAAGAAAGGCAATGAAATTTAGAGCAAAGAAAGCAAGGTTTTGGCAGCATCATTCGGAGAAATCTCCCCACTGGGCCTGCATTTCAGAGGTCCTGTAACAAGATGAAATAGCTTGCACATCAGACATGTTCCATCAATGAAACAGTTAAAAATGAAGAGCTAATATTCAGGATACAGAGAGTTAACTATTTCTTTGGCAGATTTATATCTGGTACTTCAACTTTATCGTGAAAATGCTAATAGATATAATTGAGTATGGGCAAACCAGCAGCAGGAGTTCACGGTTATAAGCTATGACTTCAAAGCAGATGGTCACAGTCTACCTACTGTGCAATTATGTGTGTCTCATTTATTTCAGTGATGCCAAACATTAGGATTGGCATAGCCAGTGTGGGCTTACAGCAGAGTTCAGATGTTTGCTAACACTGGGACCCGAAACCAAGGACCTAGCAATAAAAACAGCGACTACCAAATAACTTCTTGAAAAATTCAAAATACACTAGGAATAACCATTAGAAGCTATTTGCTTCTACTGCTAAAGCTTTTCCTAAAAAAATGGATCCATGGCCATAAGCCAGGAATGGCAAGGAGTGGAACTCATTCTGGTTCCTCTAATGAGAAAAATAAACATCACTACCCCCAAAAGACATAAAACAGAAAGAGTAACAAAAGGACCTTAAAATTAAATTTTGCAACAGATTATTTTCATTGTATGAACTCTGGTTAATTAGGAGGTCTACCCTTCATGATGATCCTGCAGCAGAAGTAAAAGAAGTGAAAGAAAGAGCTAGAGCCATGTCCCTTGGCCATATGAACTAGAAAGGAAGGGACCAAACACTCGTTAGTTCCACCTGAAGCTCCACAGTAGAATCCAGAAATGTATAGAAGTTTAAAAAAGAAGCATTTCCTTTTAAAAGCTGAATGCTATATCCCATTACTTTCATTGAGTGACCCAGAATTCCAGTATTTTTAAACCATATTTTAGAATACCAAATCATCTAAATATACTGTATGTCCATAAGAACAATTGATAAGAAAAATAAACAGGAAAAAAATCTCATGGGGCAACAATTAAAAAAAGAGATAATTGATATAATAGAAAATAGAGGATAAATTTAGGATAAATGAAATAAAGAAAAACAATTCCCCTTAATTGCCTTTCCAGACACTTGAGTGTTTCTATGTATTATATAATATTCCTTCCATTAGATGGAAGCAAATAATAGATTAGACACAATTGATTTCGCTGTGTTGTCCTTTGACTTGGATCTGATATCAATCTTGCCCAATTTAAAACTATAAGATTGGGGGGAGAGGAATAACAATTATGGTTAGAAGATGTATTTAATCAACAAGGTCATTAAAGCAATGCAAGCGGACATAAGATTTCAAAATAAAATGTTAAGTGTGAATAATTAGAAATAAAATGTGCTTCAAAAGAAAATATTTCAACACAGTATACATATTTATATGGAAGAAACATGCTAAATATTGCTGGAGAAAATACACGTTTGCCAACTAATCAAAATACATTATCTGAACCAAAACATCACAATAAAACTATTTCAAGCTAAAACTAACAACTTTAATTTTTATTTTTATTTTCATGCTGGTGCTTTCATAAAAGCAGTGAATATTTCCTGATGTGGGAAGATGGCATATGAAACTTTTCCCTAGAAAATCTGCAAATATAACTGTTCCTTATTTTGGTTTCCAGGCATAAAGGAGGATAAAGCCTGTTGGAAGTAAACTCACTGAGTAAATGGTTCCTCTGCATTCCGTATCAGAACATACCAGGTGTGATTGCAGGGACAGTAAAAAGACAAAAAGCACAAAGCAAAAACTACTCTGAATTCTAAGGTAAAATATGTGATATATAAACAGTTGGAAATATGATACACAGAGCTAACAATCTCAATTTATTCCCAAGATATTTAATATCAGGAGGGAATAAAAAATGAGCATGTTTACGGTTTTCCAATTGAGAGATATACACAGCAGAGAGGAAAATAAACCAAACAAATATTGAGAGAGTAGGATTGAGTTGGGGGGGGCACTCGACAATTATTTATATTTATTCTTTTGTTCCTCACTAAACAGTCTCCACTGTGAACCAGAATATGGGACAGTATAATTCTAACAACTGAGTATTTTATATATTGGTTATTATATATAGATTTAGCTGTTGGACTCAACAACATGTAAAATCAAGTATGTAATACCAAGAGGCAACAACTATGTGTAACTATGTTTCTAACTATTACTGTTAGTTTTGCCCCAAATTTAAAGTATATTTATCCTGTAAATAATCTCAAGAAGGAAGTATGTTGACATCATTTCAAAGCCAAATTATTCTCTACAAATTGGCTTCTTGAACGATCAGGGTAGCTCATATATCTCACAATGAATGGAATAATTGCAAAGGAAGGATCTGACTTTGAGGAAGGGCATACATTATGCAGGTAGTCCTTGACTTAAGACAGAAATTGGGACTGGAATCACTGTTGCTAAATAATACCTGGTTGCCCCTGTCACCTCCCCACAACCAAGTCAGTGGGGAAGACAGCAGGAAGTTGCAAGTCCCAAATGCTCACAAGCAAGCAAATAGGTTCTGCCAGATGGGGAAGGGCAGAAACACCTTTTTCTATTTGAAGCTGAAGTCCTGTACTGTTAAGAGAGCATATGTCCCAATTGCGAGGAGGGCTCAAATGGGGAATTAGCATGGACTTGTTGTATAAACACAAGAGGGCAAGGGTCTGACTGTCCTCCACCTTGAATGCCTTTGAGCCTTATTTAGTCTTTCCCAGGCAAATCTGCTAGTCTGGGAAGTAGGTATAGAACCATGATGGCGAACCTATGGTACACGTGTCACAGGTGGCATGTGGAGCCATATCTGAGGACATGTGAGGCATTGCCCTCTGTCAGCTCCAGTGTGCATCTGCGCACTGACCAGCTGATTTTCGTCCTTCCAGAGGGTGGGGGGAGGCTATTTTCGCCCTCCCCAGGTTTCAGGAAAGCCTCCTAAAGCCTGGCGAGGGCAAAAAAACGGGCCAATCGGAAGTTCCTTTCAGGCGACTTTCCTGAAACCTGGGGAGGGCGAAAAACAGCCCAACGGGCCAACTGGAGTGAGACCTGCACGCATGCGCAGGGCGGGCAGCACAGGGGTGGTTGTGCGTGCATGTGTGGGGGGGAAGGGCATTACATTATGGGTGTGGGCATGCGTGTGCGCGACTACCTGCATTTTCCCCGTTTTTGGCATGCAATGGCAAAAAGGTTAGCCATCACTGGTATAGAACAATAAAGTAGCTAGTTTGAATTCAATACAGGTAGTCCTTGACTTACGACATTGAGCCCAAAATTTCTGTTGCTAAGCAAGACATTTCTTATGTGAGTTTTGCCTCCATTTTACAAGCTTTCTTGCTACAGTTAATAGAATTACTGCAGTTGTTTGTAACAAAGTTGTTCAGTGAATCTGGCTTCCTCATTGACTTTGCTCCTCAGAAAGTCGCAAAAGGTGATTATATGACTCTGGAACACTGCAACCATCATAAATATGAGTCAGTTGTGAAGCATTTGAATTTTGATCCTGTGATCATGGGGATACTGGAACAGTTGTGAAAAATGGTAAGTCACTTTTTTCAATGCCGTTGTAACTATGAATGGTCACTAAATGAACAATTGTAAGTCAAGGACTACCTGTAAATTTGGGTCTGGTTGTTCATGCCTAACATGTACATTTATTCTGACATACGTTTTTGATTATTACATTACATAAAATGCTTTGGATGAAATCAATCTTAATCCCCAAAATATTAAATCAAAATACACTTGAGAGACTTTAAGGTACAACAAGATTTGCAGTTGATTTCCTAGAAGCAGATCAATAGAAATATCCCTCTCTGGAAACTATTCAGGTGCTTTATTCAGTCTAAGTCCTGGAACCTTAATCAAATATACCACACAATTACAAAATGTTATTTATTACAATAATGAGAATACTTACGAAGTACGTGGATCCTTGATGAGAAGCTACAACTGAATGAGTTGTGTCTCCAAGCTGTACATATAATTCCCAGTTTTTTGTATCAGGATGAGCAAGGGAAATCCTAAAACAAAACAAGGCAACATATTATCAATAGCTTCAGGTAAGTTAATTAACCTGGTTAAGAGAGGCTTTTAATTCTAAAGAAAAAACTGGTGAATCTGCTTCTTCAAACTTCAATTCATGCTAGTTTTTTTTGGGGGGGGGTTAATTATGTTACAATCTTTGGTCTTACACAGAGGTGGGTTCTTACCGTTTCTATCCGTTTCTATAGAGTAGGTAGTAACTCCACAGTGATGTCACGGAGCCGGTTCCGTCGGTGTTTCCGTGGGTACCGCCATTTTGGATTTTGCTTCTGCATATGCGCAGAAGCTAAATTTTGATTGCCGTGCACACGCATTGCACACATGCTTGAGGCACGATCCTGAGCAAACTGGCAGTAAGAAGATTCAGAACCCACCTCTGCTCTTACAGGTTTCTGAGGGAGGCTGAGCGACACTCCGTCTTGAAACAAGACATTATATAATGGTAGCTTGGAGACAGATGTATCTACATTCTAATTCTCCTCCGACAGTATTGTGCTCCTACTTTATCTTAAAACATAAACAAGCTGAACTATTTTATTATTAATAAGAATGGCAACAAAGCTGCAGTATGGGATCCCAGTGTTAAAACAAAGAAATATACATAATATTTCCAATAGTCCTTACTGTAAACTCATCGAGTCTTTGAAAACAGATAAAATTATAAATTTTAAGAGAAAGAAACAATATTTGAACATATTTCTGGAAAGAAACACTTCAATGAGTTTAGACCAGTATACCAATCAGTAATATTCAAGATTTCTAAAATGAAAATTTCAGGGAATTACTAGTCTCCCAGAGCAAACTTTATATCTTTCAATAACTGCCTTTCCAATCGTACCAAGGAATTTGTCCTTTCATACTGTCCTTAAACTGCATTCAACTGTGATGTTCTAGACATCTGACAATGTTTAGGCTATGCCAGCTGCTTACCATGCTAATCATAATTTCACATTGTTACCCTATGCTCTCTTCCATCCTTTTCATTTGGCTACCTGTTCATTATCATAATTGGCCCACTTTTCTCCTTGAGTTCCTCTCCTGTGATTGTATGCCCTTGTTATAACTCAACATATGCTTAGTGATTTCATTACCCCAGAAGCCTATCTCTTTTCCATTCTCTATAAATACTACAAATAATCCTATACCAGGCTATTTTTCTTAATTACATCTATAGAAAAGGAAGCCTAGTGAACTTAATCCCATTTAGGAAGATATGTTATATCATCAAGAAACTTCCTGACAAGCAGAAATTTAGATGACAAACAAGTATTAATAATGGAACTGAATTCTCGATGTATACTACAGTGTGTAAATTAAAACTATAATCTGTATATAAAGCAATCAACCTTAAACTATAACAGGAAATTTATAGATTTAAAAGATTATCCTAGATAAATCAAGTTTTATTGAATTTATTATATGTTAATTGTTCAATACAGCAATTCGTGACATATCTGAGGTACAATTCCTTATATCTCCAGTTTAAAACACATACAGGTAGTCCTCAACTTACAGCAGTTTGTTTAGTGACATTTCAAAGTTACAATAGCACTGAAAAAAGTGACTTACAAACGTTTTTCACACAACCGTTGCAGCATCCCCTTGGTCACATGATCAAAAGACACTTGAAATGTGCTGGGGTCATGTGATCAGCTTTTGCGATCTTCTGACAAGCAAAGTCAATGGGGAATCCAGATTCACTTAACAAGCAGGTTACTAGCTTAACAAATGCAATGATTCACTTAACAACTGCAGCAAGAAAAGTCATAAAATGGGGAAAACTTGCTTAACCAATGTTTCACTTAGCAACATACATTTTGGGCTCAATTGTACTACCTACTATAGGTAGTCCTCAATTTACTATAATGGAGCTAGTTATTATTGTAACAAATCATGACAGCTGTAAAGTGGGTTACCCATGTGAGCAATCCGATTTGTGGTAACTGTTTAAGCAAACTTGGCACCTCAAGCCAATGGTTCAATATGGGCCAGTTTTGCAGAAAACTGGAAGCAAACTCAATTTTTTTGGCAAAACTATCATAAAACACAAGTCACATGATTGCAGGATGCTTCAAATGGCCATAAATGCAGGCCAGTTACCAAGTGTCCAACATGCAATCACTGTGGAAGGGTGGAGGTTGGAAGTTCAGAACAGTTAAAATTGTTTAACTGTCAGTTCAAACTGGAGAACCCTGAGCTACATAGCTCTATTGCTTGAGGAAACTTAGGGACGAGGTTTCCTCAATAAAATAAAGTCACAGAGGATTTTTTTAAAAAGCAGCAAATGGCAATGATAGCATGTTACTAGGAAAAATCAAAAACATTTCCTACAAGCAAAAATACTCCTCTTAGATCCATTTGGTTTTATCGCAAGTATTAAGGTAATTATTACTGCTACATTGGAATAAATGGAAGCAAAGAATGTTCTTTTTATTTATTTATTTATTTCTATATTTCAGAAATATAGACTAATGTTTCTGTAACTTTATTTCCTGAAGTTTTGTTACCGTTCAGCAATACAGGTAGTCCTCGACTTACAATTCGTTTAGTGACCGTTCAGTTACAATGGCACTAAAAAAAGTGACTTATGACTGCTTTTCATAGTGACAACCTTTCCA
>JANHFT010006762.1:0-22923 GCA_032467955.1 Pseudoxenodon macrops | reverse complement strand
TAAAAGCATGCCCACCCAGTCACCTGACCTCCAAGCCACACCCACAAAATAAGTCACACCCACAGAACCGGTAGGGGAAATTTTTAGATTTCACCCCTGTATTAGTAATGTATCAAACTAGGTGTCAAAGGCTAGCCACTGTAATGTCAAAACTATGACACCTGTGTCACAGTATATTTGGGCAAATTAGATTATTATGTAACATTTCATGGCATCTGATGCAAGAACACAGTTGCATCATTAGAATGATGACAAGACTCACTTATTTCCCCCTTATCTTCCCTGTAGAGAGTTGCCAATCAGCTCTGGTACAAATAATTTATCTATCTTCTTGGCAGCATTCAGGTAAAGTTAAATATTTTGCTGAACTTTTAAAAACTATTATTAGTTTTGACACATTCTGACAGTGCTTATTACAAACCAGGGCAATTCTAAGAATCAGAACATCTATTAGTCATATAGCAAGGTAAGGTAAAGGTAAAGATTTCTCCTGTCGTGACATGTCTGACTCTAGAAACTGAGTTGTGGTGATCAACTCACTTTCTTAGCCAAGGGAGACAATGCTGTCCAAAGACATTTTCTATGGTCATGTCGCTAGCATGACTATACGCCGAAGAGCATGGGATGCTGTTACCTTCCCACCGAAGTGGTACCTATTTATTTATTTGCATGTTTTTGAACTGCTAGGTAGGCAAGAGTTGGGGCAGGTAACGGGAGTTGACTCCATTGAGCAGCACCTGGTTCTCGAACCTGGGCTATCAGATTTCCAGCTGACAAGCTCAGCTTCTTTAACCACTGAGCAATCGTGCCCCCTTTATAGCAATTATGAAAAATTTCAAAGGATTTCAGGAGTTTGATTTTATCCTCAACGTGTTATTATTAATTTGCTAATCAAAGTTTATCCCATACAACAATAGGAAAACAGAATTCTTGCGTGTTTCATCACATGCAAGTAGCCTAAATGGTTCAAATGATTTTTTTTCACTGGACTGTTTTTCATTTATTTTACAAGTCAAAAAAAGTTGGAAAAGATAGCAGTAGAGATATAGAATATTAAAAGGTTTTTAAAAAGAGAATATGAAAAAAGAAATCTAATTAAGATTTTGAAAAAAATACAGGAAGTCCTTGAATCCTTCTTTGTACCTACTTTGTACCTACTGAAAATTTCAGTTTCTAATAAAATGAACTAATTGAAAATCAAAATAATTTTCAAAGTTGGCATGCTGAGACATCCTTCATGTTTATGTTGTATAGTTCGTCGGATTAGAGGTTTTTTATAATTATAGAGAAGAAAAAATGTTTCCCTATACAAAACCAAACAATAAGCAACTTGAAATAAAGAGATTAAAACAAAATCAGCCTTTTTGGCAAAACAGGCATTTTAACTTCTGTTATTATGCCAAACAGTAATGAAAAGTATTGGTTGCCATTATTCCTTTTTTTTTATCATGAGTGGAAGAGAATCGTGATTTTATTTTATAATTGGTCCTAATTCTTTGTAATCATTAGTTCTTAATCTATATGGACTAATGTAAAATCTAGTAATGTTTCTTCGACAATATTAATGAAAATAGCACATGATTTTCAAAGTTAATTTGTTAGCCTACCAATGCATAAAATATATTTAAATCAAATTACAGTTGAGCTATGTCTCTATATGGATTGGTTTAAATAAACAAATAAATAAATAGCTGCAAATAAATTAAAAAGAGAATATTTTTTAATATGAGAATCATTAATATTCTTATATTCTCTGCTATTATCTCAAGAATGAGATTTTAAAAAAAAACATGAATATGAGTATTTTTACCTGGTTCTCCTATTCCCTGAAAGGAATACATATTTAATCCACTTATGCTTTTGCCAGTGAAGATAACTGACTGTTTAATCAATCCTCTTTTGAAACTTATTAAATATTCTAAATGCAACAAGGTCCTCGTGATCAGCGCCACATAGAAGATTCCTTCTTAAATATTAAGTATAAAAAAACTTCAGTTGATATAAATTTGGTTGTAAGCCGTTTTATGCACTATTTATTACATAAGACACTAAGCGATACTGAATAAAAACATGGCAATATGGTTTCATTCGGTGTTATGGCACTGTTTAGTGTTCAGTCCAACTTTTAAATTACAAAGTATACATATAACATATCTTACATGTATAATTTTTTGTTCCTTAATAGCTGTCATGTCATGTCAAATGTTTATTATAGTCAAAGACCAGTACAATTAAAAATATTAAATGGATATCTAGTTAAACATTCTAAAATAAAATAATAAGTAACGAATAAAATCTATGTTGAAATCATAATTTAGCATCCTGTCTGTCAACTGTACATAAAGAACACAGCCTAAGCTATAATATAATATCAGTTCTTAAATTGTGAAGGCCTTTGGTCATTATCATTAGACACTAAAATGCAACGAGGTGATAACACCAAACGTTTTGGTACATTGTGTAAAATAGCTATAATGGATTATTCATCAGGTTCCAAAGAATCTTTAGTGCTGCTGCGCAGAATCTAGCTACCTGTGCTGTGACTACAATCCATCCGTCTTTAAACAGCCACTGAAGATAAACGGTGTCTGAACGGACAGGATACCTATTAATCAGGAAGATAAATTTTGTTTGAATGTCTCTATAAAAAGAACAGCAATATGCCCAGAGCTTTCCACTTCTCTTGAATCACAGGGAAAAGACCCTTTCAAACAGGATGGCGGATGGAAGCGCGGGACATTGTGCAAGTGAGAAGGCTTTCCAAAGATTCACTGTCTCTGGCTATGATAACAGGCAGGGGTAACACTATATCTGATAGAATCTGGAAGCAGAACTCAGTCTGCTTGCCTCTCTACGTCCTCTACCTCTGGGTTTGTTTTGCCTAAAGATTTCAAGTAATGAGGATGGAGAAAAGCCTGATTTAACAAAGTTGGACTCAACAGCCTTGATCCATGAAGATAATTTTGTTTAAACCAGCATATTTTGAAATAAATATACTGATATCATCATCATCATTTCAGCCATTGACTATCAACTGAAGGATGAAGGCCTTTTCCACATATTTATTCTAAAATATGCTGGTTTACAAAAACAAAATCTCTCCTTATCAATACTAGTATAATATTTTGGACTAGTTGGACATTTCAGAAAAGAAAAAAAGGAAGATAAAGTCTTCATTTGAGTCAAGTAAATGGAATTTTATTGCTTATAGGTAAGAAATTCTATAGCTGTAGAAAACTGTCTCTCATTCTTAGATGGTTAACAAGTAAATCATTCTACTCTTTCCCTTTCTCTATGTAAGTGTTTTGTACTGATAAAAAGGAACATGTTTACTTGAAAATTAGCCTGAATATGTGTCAAGTATTTCACTCCAAGTAAAAAATTTAATTAAAAATTGCCAGCAGAGGTTAATAGGAAAGCTGTCAAGACATTTCATAGAATTAAAATACATTGTTAAAAAACAATGTTTATTTCATTGAACCTTGAATTGCAAAAATCTTATTTCCCTCCCAACACATGTGCACTTTGTATTATCCAAGCTTATCAGCTTAACTACCATAAGCAGGAATTGTATTTCAAGCATAAAAGGAATAGTTGACTTCAAAGTTCTTAACTTGATAAAAAAGCAAAGGATTATAAAATTATTTCTTAAATTGACAATTCAGTTTGTGTAAATGGGAAACTGGATCTCCCATGCTCAAAACTGAATGCAAGTCCTTTATGGTTTCTCATATTCCTTTATTCCCATGGTTAATGGAAGAATTAAATGGAATCACACTAAATGCTTGCTAGACATAAAAGGCTGTATTATTTGGAAATTCAATGATCTAAATTTTATTTTACAGAATCAAGTTTTTGAACTCATAGAATATAGCATGAATCCATTTCAAGCAGTAGTATGCCACTTAAATAGTTTGTTACAATGAGTAAAATAAAGTAAGAATTTTCTTCCTCCCTCTGACTAAACAAACATGCAGACTTTGTTATGCAAAAAGCAGGCCTTTTCCAAATGTGTTTTATTTTACGACATTGTCAAGTAATTGGACCCTAAATATCTATTTGAATCTCCTTGAATGCTAACAAAATTTTAATTTAACCAGATTAAAACTCAAAAATTAGAATTTAAGAAAGAAGAATTTATAAAATTAGAAACTTTTTTGAGAAGAAAGAAAGAAGGAAGGAAGGAAGGAAGGAAGGAAGGAAGGAAGGCTATTTTACATATTTATTTCTAAGAGAATGTTTTCCTTCACCTTTGAAGCCTTCGGTATACACCTCAGGAAGAAACTTTGTGGTGATATCTCCCTGGATAAAGCGTGGATGCTTTATTACTTCACGTAGCAATGCTATATTATGAGTAACACCTGAAAAGAAAACATTTATTCCCATTAGAACACATGCTTAATAATTTTTGAATTGACAAGTCAAAGCATTCCCTCCCCCCCAAAAAAAGTTCTAGATGAGAAATCACTGAATAAATGAGTTTTAATGTCTATAGTTAACTATTTAATAGAATAAATTTGGTGTAGTGGGTAAGACATCAGGCCAGTAACCAGGAAACTGTGAGCTTTACCTGCACCTTAGGTACATCCAAATTGGATGATCTTGGGCAGGTCACAACCGCTTCTGAAAAACCTTTACAAGAAAACTTCAGGAACTTCTTCAGGCAATTGCTAGGAGTCAAAAACTAACCAGAAAGCAACCCCCGCTCCCAAAATTGTAAACCACAGCAATCAATCAGGAATAATCCAAGTATTTGAACAAAGCAATTGGCTTCACATTTTTGTCAACAGAAATATTATTATAAAAACATTAAAACTGATTATTTCATTTTTTGTGGAAAAACAGCCCTGTACATGGATTTACTTCATGCACTAATAATCTTTATCATCCTTTGTTTGACCAGTAACAGAAGATCTACATTTTTTTTTTAAATCCAGGTGTCAATGTTTGGATGGAAATACAAGTTCCGTGGAGCAAACGGGCAACAAACAGAATTGTAAATAATAAAAATTCAAAGCTGAAATGGAGGCAGGCAAGATGGAGGAGAAACTATTACTGCTTCACTTTTTTTTTTAAAAAGGGATTCAATATGAAAAATGTGAATGCCTACAATAGATACCTTCACTATTCATGAAGGATTATCATTTAATTGAGGACTCTGAAGAATCAGAAGTGGACAGTCTGTCTCCAAAGATATAGGAGGTTTCTTGAAGAGAATTCACACATGAAGAGAAATAAGAAGATGGTGGGGCTAGGAAACTAGCTTCTTATTCCCAGATAAGTATATTTAGGACTTCTAAACCTGTTTGAAGTCCTAAATATGCTTACCTGGGAATAAGAGCTAATTTGCCTAATCAGATAATTCCAATAAGGTAAACTAGTGTTCCTTAGCTCATTTTCTTTTTGCACAAAGAAGAAAATGCCAAGCTTGGCACTCCAAGTTTCCATTTCATAATTCCCACTTCAATTTATTTGGAATAAACTGGGCTAAATGATTCCATCCTCAACATAGTAGGATGTATCGGTATCATGGAAGACTGTTGGGAAGATATGGGTGTGAACCTTTTTTTTTCTTTCTGCAAATGTAATAAAAAACTGTGGGGAAAGGTTTCTTCACTAGCTGAGCTATATGTGCAAACTCTTCCACGCATGCTCGTAAAAAGTCACTCAGCAAACCTTACAGATTGTATGATTATCACTCTTTTCATCTATGTTTGTACTTTTAAAAACTAAATGGAGTGCATGAGCTTCCTACTCTCACACCTGCTGAAGGCTGAGAGGCAGTGACTACACATTAGAAGCAGTGTCTCCCGTAATATTTGTTTCCCATAAAAGGACTTCTAGCAAAGGATCTCTTACTAATCAGATGTTAGCAGACTATATATATAGGTTTTGTCCGCTAGAAGTGATATCTTATTTTTATCAGGAGGTCACTTATTTGAGTTCCCACTCAAATTACATACTATTGTTTATTGGAGATGTGCTGAGATATTCCCCAAGAAGTGTCTGCTAGAACTATAAAGATACCTCTGACACAGTGTCCACTGTTTGAGGTTTTCACCAAGTCACTGATATCCCACTAATAAAATATGGTATGAAGCCATGTCCCAATGTAATTATTTATACTCGTCTCTTAAAAAAGTATTAAAAGGTGGCAAAATCCTTCAAAAAAACCCTTCAACCTCACAGTAGACCTACAGCCCCCAGCAAGAAGAATTCTACAACTGCTGATCAGCCCCAGAGACATATCCGCTACTACTGTTGGAGTTTCAGGTATGTAGATTAATTTGTGACTAGGTATATATTTCTCTCAAACACTCTTAATACTTATCAAAAACATGTTTGAGGGAATTTCACCCTAGCCCAGCTTATTATCTTTAGAATTCCAAACAACCTGTTGTCTCCTGGCTGGCCTCCTGGTAGCAGTATGTAGTAGACTTTATTTAATACTGATTTAATAAAATAATTAAACAGTTTAAACAAATAAATTAAAGCAAGGTAACGTAAGAACTAAGTCATTGAGGTGATCAGGGCATTTCTAGTTTTAAAGAGAGTATAAGAAAATGTATCCATATTCAAGAATATAAAATGGTAGAGGTCTCATAAAAAGTAATTTCACATAAAATAAATCAAAATAGTCCACAATTTTTTGCCAAGTAGAGCATTATAAAATAGGCTCTTCTTTTAGAAGGCACAACATAACAGGGCTTGAATTTTGGCAGGGGTCCCCAACCTCTTAGGAACTGGGCCCTGGAAGCAAGAGAAGCTGCAGCTGTGCATGCACAGGATCTAGATCGCACGCAAAACCATCCCCTTCATCCCCATCTGGTCTGTGGAAAAAACTGTCTTTTCCGGAAAATGGTCCCTTGTGAGGAAAAGCTTGGGACCGCTGAACTATGGATTCAAGGGATTCTTCTCCACAAGAGCACAATCTTAAGTTTGGGAGGAAATATTTTATATTTATCCACATTCTGTTGAGAGGACACTGAAATATGCTAATGTTAAGGCTTTTTGGAATTTAGAGCAATTACTGGTATATTTAATGGTCACACGTTCAATGAATGGAATTACAAGATGACATACAATAGCAATACAGATAGTCCTTGACTTACTACCACAATTGAGCCCAAAATTTATGTTTTTAACTGAGATATATGTTGTGAGTTTTGTCCCATTTTACGACCTTTCTTGCCACAGTTGTTAAGTGAGTCACTGCAGTTGATAAGTTAGTAACCCATTTGTTAAAGTGAATCTGCCTTCCCCCGTGACTTTTGTTTGTCACAAGGCCGCAAAAGGTGATCACATGAACTTGGGACACAGCAGTGGTTATAAGCATGAACGAGTTGCCAGGCAGCTGACATTTGATCACGTGATCATGGGGAGGCGGCAAAGGTCATAACTGTGAAAAACGGTGATAAATCATTTTCATTGCCCTTGTAACTTTGAACGGTCACTATCTGTATTATAAAAATGCTTCCATGATATAAATTAATTCTCTGAGCATATGTTTTTCTTTTGTCCAAATTTGCTAAATGGATGCTAAACCAACTAAGAAAAGTTAGAGCTTCAGTTCTTAACCAGAGAGTTTTCATACCCAAGACTTCAGAAATTTCAGCGCATGATTTGCAGTTTAGCTTGACCCCGGTGAGAGTTCACAAGATGTCCCCCATCTGTGTGAATAACTATGAGGCTACAGAAAAATGGACCCCTATTGGAGTTCACCCTTGGTTACCTGCTGTTTGAAAAACATCAGCCAGACATTATCCCTACATTCTCAAAGGATCAAGCAAAGGCCAGCCTATATGCACATTGAACTATACATTCATCCTTCAATGATATTTCCTCCTGTACCTTTAAAAAAAAACAACTTAATAATCCAAGCAACTGAGACTAAAATCACAAAAGTAGATAGACAGACACAAACACAGATAAACAGACATTGAGGCAAAAAAAAAAAGTGTGACCAGTTTTGATTTTGCTCCAAAGTGCAAAAACATGATTAGAATTAGCTTAACAAAGTACACCTTTCATTGCACTTTTAGAATTAAATTTCTATCTCTTTTTTAATACATATTTCTTAATTCTAAAAAAGAAATTTTTTAAAAACATCCAGGACATTTTCATCCATTTTTAGATCAAGCAACATAGTGACCAAGAGTATTTTGGCACTACACTTCGTTTTCTTTGCTCATATTCATTCCACAACTAATTCCAGGCACAATTCCAGTGACATATCAACTGCCTAACAATAGCAAACTCCAAACTTCTGCATAATTTTCCTCCAGTTATTTCACATTAAACAGGAAAGCCAAGCAACCCTGTAGCACATCATAAATCAAAGAAAGAAAGGCTAGTAGTATCTCTAGCTGTTCCTCCTTTTGCAGTTCTTTTGACAATCCTGCAGTTTAAATTGATAATTGCAGTTGTAAGCAACGTTTCTCCTGAAAAATGCCTCATCACTTTTGGCTTTGTGGCATACGGTAAAATAAAAATGAAAAGCAGAAAAGTCAAAAGTATAAACTGCTTGTCTTCAGCTAAAGAACTATTACATTTTACTCTTTAAGACAAAATTGGAACAGATCAATTGCAATTTTTAATAAATTAATTTTTAATAAATTAAAATTTGCAATGTATTATCAGCTTTAAATAACTGGAGTAAAAATAATTTGAATGGGCATCCCATATGCCATTTATCACCATAGTCTACATAATGGCTTGAGTATATTGTACAAAAAGATACAGAAATTGCAAGAAAATGGTGATCCGAGTCATAGAATTTAATTAGTAAAATTGAGATTAAACTGCCTGTGGCACCTCATCATTCATGGGAAACATTCTTCAATATAAATATTTACTGACACTAAACATATTCTGCGTTGATTAGTCCTTTTTACATTATTAAGCTTCTGTCAACTTGACATTCGCAAAACACAAATTTGCATTTTTCCATGTAAACTTAATTGGTGTCCTATGTCTTGCCGTAGATAAACAATTCAATATATTTAACTTGCTGAGAATTTTAATTGAGTTAAGTGAAATCGAAAGAACTTCATTCACATAGTTTTTAGTTGTAAAACATCCAGTTTTCAGAGCAACTTAAACAGTATAATGATAATTGAGGACTGCTATTTTGAAAAACTATCTTAAAAATGCACGTTTAATAGATATTTAATTTTATTTAAATAGAACTAAAGGGAAAAGGCAGACAATTAAGATCTACTACATAACATTTCCAGAAAACTATTACGAAAAATACAAGGGAAATATTTATTCCAAACAATATTAAAATACAGTTCTTTCAAACACTGCATGTGTCAACCATCTCAACTTGGTCAGTCAGAAAAGGAAAGACTCTTGACTCCATTCCTAATGAAAGAATACTTTACTAAAGCCAAGTGGTTACAGTGTAGCAAAGCCAAATCTGATTTTTCACGCCCAAAGTATCTGGTTAACTCTTCCCTTTTCCCCACCTTTCCCCATGGATGTCTCCCCTTGTCCAATTACATTCAAACATATTGTTTTGGTAAAAGTCCCTGGTTTGGCAAGGTGGAGGGTGTTGCATTTCATGGTGTGACTTTGGACCAGCCAGTGGCCTACGGGCAATATTTACAGAGGCAATATATCTAATTGTCCTGTTGTATGCTATGTTATGCCACCTTGTTATGATCGCTACAACAATAAAAGTTATTTATACTACTTTTTTTCAATTTCATAGTCATATAGAGAGAGAAAATAAAGATGCAAGAAACATATACATTATCTTCAGCATCTTGGAATAAATGTGTATTATGTGCTATTGCTATTGCTAACAATATATTAAAGTATATAAATATTGTAGTATGCTAATTCTTAAACCAGGCTGTAATTGAATTGTATCTAGACAGGCATCTACCATTTCACTTCATTTCTTTTCTTTTCTTTTTAAATTTTCTCCGGTTTTTCACATAAATACATACTTTTCAATTCTAATTATCCATCTCAGTACAGTATTTGTAGAACAACATGTTTGCCACTGAGCAGAAGATTTGACTTAATAACTTCAACGGCTTTTTAACTCTGTTCATCTTTGTAATCTGCTTGTAGATGCATATGGCATTAATAAGCCAGGTTGTGGTAGGATGGAACTGTGATCAATTATACCCTTAAATCACTTTAAGTAAATGTCACAAGCCAACTTTGGCCTAGCAGGAGATTCCCAACACATTTGGAGAACACAGGAAAGAAAAAGGCTGAAACATTTTGAATCTCTTTCATAAAGTGCTTGAAAAAGGAATGGAAGAGTGATTTCAAAGAAATAGTGCTTTAGATGTACAAGTACTTCCAATTAAAAGTTCTTTTATTTCCTTCCATAAAGTATGAATGCTGGAAAGAACACTTTGCTGATACGAACAGGGACACAGGTGACATGCAGATAACTGCAGCTAAAATATTTAATCAAATGTACTGATCCATTCAAATAATTTGTTATAGGGAAAATGTGAATTATATGCCCAAACAAGCAAAAAAGTATGGAGGAGGAGATGGGCCTAAAAAGGCCCATCTCCTCATGCTCACCAAATCTAACTCCCTAACAGCAAATACTGTACTGCAGTTGAAATGGATAATTAGAATTGAAAAGTGTGTATTTATGTGAAAAACTGGGGAAAATGTAAAAAAAGAAAAGAAATGTCTATGGAGATTCTCAGTCATTCAAATCATGGTTGTTCCAAAGGTACTTTTTCAAGAGGCAACTGGACTTTCTAGTTTTTCTTTGAAGACGTTTCGCTTCTCAACCAAGAAGCTGCTGGCTACCTCACTCTCAGTGACTCCAGACACCTTACAAATATAAAACCCCAGTACTAAAATTAAGAAGTCTTGAGGAACTTCTGAAATGGGATGGACTTGACCCACCATGGACAATGTTCCATAAATCCAGCATCCTGCCTAAAAAGGCCGATCTCATGCTCACCAAATCTAACTCACTAACAGCAAATCATATGGAGAAAGCACGACCAAGAATAAATATGTTCTTTCAAAAGAGTTAAGACTCTGTTGCCTTTTTTATTCATTTGCCTTTTTATTCCAGGAGAGTAAAAGTTCCTATCCATCTCAACTTCATGTACTTATCATAATGCTCAAGATACACAAAATTCAGGTCCATTATTTCTAATAGGTTCTATGATGAAGAAATGATTTATTATTCATTTCTTTGCATGAATTACATGCAAACTCTGTACAAATTAAGTTGAATCAGGTTTAGGATAAAGCAGGAAGACTGATACTACTGCTAAGCATTATTACATATGTATAATAATTCCTGTGTCATTTATTCTGACTAAGGATTAAGTATTCGCGTGCTTATTGAATTTCTAGGCCACCAGGAGTTCTTAGCATACTTATGATGGAAATAGAAATTTTAAATAAACTTTTCTTTAAGGACCTAATGGCTAGTTTGCTTGTTGCTTTGGATTCAAGTTGCTTACCAAGTACATATGATATACAATCTCTTCTATAAACAATATGATGGTGGATAATAGGACGATTAATAGATATTACTGAGAATTGGTTGGGTGAGAACAAGGATGTAGATAATTGGACATTTTTCAGTTGGAATTTCAGACCCCCCAACAGATATGATCCAAGGTCAGGATTGGAAGTAGCAACAATTGCTGCAGTGATCAGATCTATTACCTCAACTTAGGGATAGAAATATTGTTCCAATGATGTAACATCTGGCAATATTTATCAAGGGCTCATGTGATTTTGTAAAAAAAACAAGGAAACAGATTGGCTTTTACTGTAGGATGAACTCTATAAAACCCCATATACCTTAGGAATTAACTCCAAATGGAATCTTCTCTGTCTGTGAAAATATGTAAGGAAGGAATGCTTGCAGTCCTGTCTCTGCAAATCAAGGGGCCAGAGACACAACAGTAATCTGTCTCCATAACAACTTCTTATCCCTGAAAATTATTAAACAGACATTTTGAACATGATTTTTCCTATTTATTTATGTGAAACTATATGCGGTACGGTGGTCATTTTTAATACGCGTTGGTTATTGGTGTTAAAGTTATCTCCTCCCTGGGTAATATTTATTACTTAATCTCAACTTTTCTCTTTTTTCTTTTTAAAATAGTTTTATTTTAATATATATTTAAAAGAATAACCAAAAAGAAAGAGGAGGGAAAAGAAATAGAAAACTTCACAAGCCATGAAGCTTATAAAATTTTCAAAATAATATTAATTATTATAATCATTTATTTAATAATGTCATCATTCATTTTAGTCATTGTCTATCCTCTGTAGCATGAAGGCCTCTTCTGCATGTTTCCAACCAATACAGTCCTGAGCTTTCTTTTGACAATTGGGCCCACAATACTGTGTTTCCTCAAAAATAAGACAGGGTCTTTAAGACAGTTAAATAAAATAAGACAGGGTCTTATTTTCTTTTGACCCCCGAAATAAGCGTTTGGCCTTATTTTCGGGGAGGTCTTATAATTTTTGAGGTGCAGGAGGTGGCGAGCGTGGTCACCTCATGGCTGCTGCTGTGTTTTGGGGCGGGCTTATTTTTGGGGGATGGCTTATTTTAGCCCATGCGCTCAAAAGCCTGATTGGGCTTGTTATCCGGGGAGGTCTTATTTTTGCTCCATCTTGTTTTAAGATTTCTTTTGTGGATGCTTTTTATCAAGTGGAATCCATTCTATGACTGCCTAGGTCCACCTACCATCAGATGGACCATCAATTGAACAGTGTGTTAAATGTGGTTGGCAGGCATTCGGCAAGCTAAACATAATTTTCAAGAACAACTTCCCCCTAACCACAACTGAGCTGGAAATTTCCATTGCTAAGCAATGGATGCTACAATGGCCATAAATGTGAAAAACGGTCATAAGTCACTTTTTTCAGTACCGTTGTAACGCCAAACAATCACTAAACAAATGTTTAATGTACCTGTAAGTACATTAAAATATTTCATTCCAAATAATTTTCAGGCTACAACTCTGAACCCAAATCCTGAACATTTCCTAAAACAAGAATTCTGCAAATAATAAGCAGATAGAGATTCCCTTGTTCATATTAACATCAAACATCAATAATAGGTTCATTCAGTGGGCAGAGATATTAGAAAGTGATATGACTATACAACTGTGGAGTTCATTAAACATGCCAAAACTCTATAAGTACTATCTACATGTGTAAAGGTTTAGTATTTTATATTTTGCTCCATTATATTTCAGCTTTCGTAAACAATTGCCAAATGCTACATCTTTTTCAGATGTGGACCTGAACAGCTAGAAAGAAATGGCCAAATTAAAACTCTATATTACTGATGATTCTGATGAAAAATTAGCTATGTACAATTACCAAATAAGAACTACAAATAAAAGCACATCATTTTTTTAAAAAGCACAATTTCATATACTTTCAAGATTTTTCAGCAGCTGGATTTTTTTTTTAAAGAAGAAAACATGTGCTAAAGCTCTCAAGTTACTAGACTTCTCTTTCTTGGAAGTAAAGGTCACATAAGCAGGGGAAAAGTAGGAGGGATAGCTTTCTACATTTCTTTCTTTTAATGCACTGATTTATCGGAGTTCAGCAATGGGGGTTAGGAAGAAAGATGTCAAAACCTTGAAATCCAGCAGTGTTGGAATTACACAGTTATCTCTAATGGAGAAAAAAAAGTAAAGTTAAAAGCAGACAACTTATTTGGGGAGATGGGAAAAAAATGAAACTGCTCCACTGGAATTCTGTTTCTAAATATTATCACATCAAATCTTTACCTACTGGTACTCAAATAATAACAACTGTCCATAAAAAGAATCAGGAGGAGGAAGAAAATGTGTCCTTTTATCATTCTTAATAACACTATCATTATAGGCAAGAGTGAAATTATGTAGGCTTGATTAAGTATCTGCAGATATTACAATTGCTTCTGCGTGTATAGATACAGAAAGTAAACCATGCAATTTGTTGTTACCTCTGCATTCTGTAAACATTTTATTAAAAAGGACATCTCCCCAAACTTATAATTTTCATCCATGGTAATTTCCCCCCGATTTAAACCTTCCTCTCAAATATCTAAGCTCTAATTCAATTACTATATAAAGACATAATAATATACTTCTTAGTAAAAAAAATCTTGCATTTCATTTCTTTTTCTGAGTTTATAATATTGAAATGGAAAATAGTAAATCTCATTAAATAAACTAAATTAGAAGGACTGTAAACTGTTCTTCATCTTATACTTTAATTAAAAATATTGTTGTGAAATATTTGCAAAATTGACCTAGCTGGACTCTCTTGACATCAAAATAGCATCTAATTCACCATTAGATCAATTCAAACATTATGATACGTTATCGCTCGAAAATGATTATTTTGGTCATTTTTCTCATGCGTTGATACTATGAAGTAATTATATGAAAAAATTGGTTGGAAACTGGGATTTATACAGTAGTGAAATTCAGTGGGGGGTTTTACTACTGGTTCTATGGCCGTGGTGTGGCGGGTATGGTGTGGCTTGGTGGGCGTGGCAGAGGAAGGATATTGCAAAATCTCCATTCCCACTCCACTCTGGTGCCAGCCAAAGGTGGTATTTGCTGGTTCTTCAAACTCCAGAACCTGTCAGAACCTGCTGAATTGCAGCCCTGGATTTATACTTTAGATTAATTAATAGAAGAAAAATAGAAGAAATTTTTAAAATCATTTTTCACTTCAGTGCAAATGTTGTTTGCCTCTTATGGATCAACAACAGTATTTACAACACCTACTAACATACCAGACTGGCTTACAACATTTTGACTCTTAGAAATACCTAATCTACTACAGGCAATTAATACGTCCTATGGAAACCTCCTCCCCATTATGCTTGATAAAATATTGTTAGTGATGAAACAATTTGATATTCAAATTTTAACAACTGAGTAGAAAACTAATTAGATTTGAATTCTTGTAGACAATGCAAAGATATGTTTATCAATAAAAAGTATATTTTAAATGTTTTATATTATAAAACATTAGAACAAATATAGGTAGCATATAACATAACTTTATAAAGTTAGCTTAAACTTTGTTAAAATAGGTCAAAACTAAAAGATTTAAGGAGAGGTGGGTTCCCACCGGTTCAGACTGGTTCTATAGAGTAGATAGTAAGCCGCTGGTGATATCATGGAACCAGTTCTGGTCCATGGATGCCGCCATCTTTTTTTGGGGGGCATTATTTTTTTGAATTTTCCCAGGTTTTTTTCTTCTGCGCATGCACAGAAGCCAAGTTTCTGACACTGCGCATGCATTGCCATTTTGTTTTCAGCCTTTTATGGGGGGGATATTTTGGAATTTTTTTCTACTGCGCATGAGCGCGCCCACGAGGCACGGAAGGCAGCGAACTGGCGGCGAGGTAAGTTAGAACCCACCCCTGAATTTAAGACAGTTAAATAAGCCACGATACCTAGAGAAAATATATTTGTGATTTACCTCTTATAACATAATTATCCAAGGCTTCTTCCATTCTTTGCAAAGCTTCATTTCTGTTGGATCCATAGGTGATCAGCTAAAACACACATTAAAAAAATGAACTCTGTAACAACCAAAATATTTTTGTCTCAAGCATCCTGCCTATTTAACAGTTCCTTTTTAATATTATTAAGTTTCAATACATACATTCACCCCTCAATCTTTATGATTCCTGTTAAGTCAGAATTTTGTTTAGTATCTTTGCCAAACGAAAGCCTGACAACATACCCTCACTGCATACTCAGTTCATAAATCTTATTCTAAATTAGGAATCTGATATCCAAAACGTAAGTTATATACCAGTACATGTTTCCAGCTTTTTCTCTCAGCGCTGGCAGGGTGCAATTCAAGCAGACTCCTACATCACACTCTACATCTGGTCATTTTATGAGACCATTTATTAACTTTTGACAAACTGGCATCTATAGAATCGATAGTTCCATGATTTCTGACCACTCATATGATAAAACAGTAAAGAAAAATACAATCCCAACTTTCTTGAGGGGTGCAGTTTATAGTTGGACAGCAAAAAACAAAATGAATTGGCAGTGATATTGATGCTGTTAGGTTGAGACTGGAAGAGAAAGGTTTTTTTTAATTTGCATCTGTGCTTAAAATAAAATTAGGGTGCACCCAGTGATCCCATCCTACCAATAAACACTGGGAATATCATATTGAAAATTAAAACTTTTATTTATTTTTTCATTTTCAAATGTGAAGTACATTTGAAAAGGGACATGACATACAGGTGTTTTCTGAGCTTGGTGGTTTTCTTGTAGATTTTTCATTATTAAGTCAGGTAACATCAACAATGCTAGAAGGGAGTGAGGTTTCCTCTTATTTTTATATACTATGAAATATCTGCAAGAAAACCACCAAACTCAGAGAGTACCCAGGACCCTCTGAGTTACAAATATTCTTTTCTATTGATACTCATTTATTTGCTGCAGTGTCTAAAATATCAATCTATAATGGTTATTATCAGATGCTTGTTTATTTTTTATAAATCCAAATCAAGATGGAGAATTATCAATGGTATTATTTTCTGTGGCTTCCAGGATAGTATTGCAATTAAACATCCACTGTGAGTCAACATTCCAATCTTTAGTTTGCACACCCAGAAAGATCTTCCCTATACTGTAGTATAGGTCACATAAAATGATAGGAGAAATATAGAAATATTGCATTATTTATTATATACCCCTAACAATATTAATAGCTATTAATATTAATATTAATTAATATAGCTATTAAATTTCTGTTCCATTCAACTGGAAATCTCAGGATTTCCCCCACTTTCATATACTATATTGTCTCCACTAATTTCTTGTCAGGTCAAAAGTTTTGCTAGTTCTATTTTCTTCTCCTGAGAGATTACTTCCTTTTCAATACTTCCAAAGAAATTGATAATTTGCTGCTCAATTACAGATGTCTTCCATACATATAACTTGAGTATAAAAATAATAAAATTAGCAAATATCAAATTCTGTGCCTTAGGATAATTGATCTTGGAAGCAGCCAAAAAAGATGCAATTATAAATTAAATCTTAACTGGTGTTTGTGCACTACTGCAAGATATTGTAAAACCAATAAGGAATCCCGATCACAATAGTGTTACAGGTAGCTTTAGTATGTAATGGAAAGCATTAACTAGGTGCAAACACAATCGTATTTGAATACAAATATGGTGAAACTTCTCAAAATAGAGATGATTAAAATAAAAGAAACCAAAAACAAAAGAGAGATGCTTTGAATTATAATGGGTAGAGGACAACTGAAAAATAAGGTAATGAGGTTCAGCTGAAATGTATTCTACAATACAAAGAAGTATCAACCATACTAAAGAAAAACAACAACATAACTCTCTGGAATATCTTCTATTACAGTTTTGTGTTACAGAATAAACGTCTGTAACGTTTTCTGTTGGAAAGTAGAACGTCTATTACAACAAGAAAAAAGAGGAAAATTAACTCTGGCATTAAAAAGAATTTAAAGAGCAAATGGAAAGAAACATTAAGGGAAACCTGAATGAATTCTTTACATATATCTTCACTACAAATTAGACAAAGCATGTACAGAAATGTGTACCGACACATTTCAGGATGTGAATTGGAACAATTAAACCAAATTACAGTAATAAGTGGTAATGTAGGATACCTTGAGGAACATGTTTAACGCATCTTCCCTTAATATAAATTTTTGGGAGATCGCATAACAAAACAGATGAAGTCAAAGTAGCATGGATTTTGCAAAGGTAAATCTTGCCTTGTCACCTTTTGCATTCTCTTTTGAGAGGGTCAACAGGTGTGTGAATGTAAGTGTGATATCCATACAGTATCCTGGATTTTTAAAAGGCCTTTCTTCTCAGGAAGGGTTCTTTAGAGAATTTACAATCAGTAGCATACAACAAGGGTCTATTCTAGTTAGTGTGCATGAAATGATTAGAAACCAAAGAATAGAGATAAGTACTCAATATTTTCAATGCAGGCAAGGACTTTAAGGACCTATACTGAAACCAATATTTTTAAAGTTATTCACACATGATATTGATTTTAGAGTGACCAGCAAGCTGGCCAGACTGGAAATAATACCAAGTAATTAAGGATTACTTATATTTTGACTTAAAAAGTGTAAAACACAGTTAACTCAGATGTCACTATTGTCCCTACTAAAGTTGAAAGCTAAAACAAAAGGATTAATGCTCACAAAACACTGTGATGCATTGCCTAATTTTAATTCTCATCTTTTCAGAAGGATATTTTAAAAGTTTGTAGTAACACAAACAGAAGAGTTTTGTATTCCAAAATAAAACTATTTTTAAATAATGACATTCCTGAAACAATGTTATATCATGACATACATACAGTATTCTACTGAGATGATATCCTGTTACCATACAGAATAAAACAAAAGTATATTTCAAGAGGTATGAAATAACTATATACTTTCAATGGATCACTATCAGCGGTGGGATTAAAAAAATTTTACTTTAGGTTCTGTGGGCGTGGCTTGGTGTGGCTTGGTGGGTGTAGCAAGGGAAGGATACTGTAAAATCTCCATTCTCTCCCTTCTCCAGAGGAAGGTTACTGCAAAATCCCCATTTCCTCCCGATCA
The DNA here is from genome assembly GCA_032467955.1 of Pseudoxenodon macrops. Lineage (NCBI taxonomy): Eukaryota > Metazoa > Chordata > Lepidosauria > Squamata > Pseudoxenodontidae > Pseudoxenodon > Pseudoxenodon macrops. The sequence goes on along the minus strand of JANHFT010006762.1, from coordinate 4,314 downwards.
GTTGAGATTCAGGAGGCAGAGAATAGATGGGGGCAGGGTCAGTCAGAAGTGGTATTTACCGGTTCTCTGAACTACTCAAAATTTCAGCTACCAGTTCTCCAGAACTGGTCAGAACCTGCTGAATACCACCTCTGATCACAATAGCAAAGATTTTATCAAAAGAAGGAATCTCTTTAGCTTTCTTATGAGGAAATCACACTTTTCAATATGCATACATTTTCAAAAATAGCATGAGTATTTCAATTGATAAAAATAACTTACTTTTGAAATCATGGGATCATAATAAATACTGATTTCACTTCCTTGCTCTATGCCACTGTCAACACGAACCTAGAACAAATAGAGATAAATTGGTTTTATAATAGGAGGTTGGTGTTAGTTATTATTAATAGTAGTAAGCGTGACTCTTTTCTTTGAATGTTGCATTTATTGCAATGGACCATAGACAAAGTTTCCACAAATCTTATCTCTGTATTTTGATATTTAAGTCTTCAATCCTCCACTTGGAAATTCACCACTGCCATAAAACATGTTTGTAGTTATTGATTTGACCAACATCTTGCACAAAAAGTATCTGTGTTCTGTAATGGTATCTTACAACACCCAGGATTTTACTACTCCAGAAGAATACTCAGATATACCAAAAATAAACTTTAGAGCTGATAAGCTAGTTTCTATTAATTCTTGGTTTCTAACTTTCATAAATGCAGCCATTTCCTTTTCTGTTTCACTCTCATCTGAAACCTGAATTTTTCTCAAATATGCAATTCTAGTGATGTTCAGAGAGTTTTTGGGAAAGTTATGTTCTGCAAGGTTGCAGTTTTAAACAGGATTTTTAAAAGTTTCATAGTCTGGATGGGGAAGATAAATACATCAACATATGAAGGCATGTGTCTGTGTGCCCACACACACATACATACAAGACTGTGGTAACTACTGAACTGTTTGAAGAATCTGGTAACTGTTAATTAACCAACAGAACTTAGTGTTATTAATTAATATAATTTTAATCTATTTACTTTTTACCAGGCTGCACATTAAAAATAAATATTAATTATTAAATAACTAATTCCAGAATAAGCCCTTGATGTTTCTGAAATTTGTAAAGCATGTTAACTGAAACAAATAGACTTTTCTTTTAAAAAAATAAGATAATTTAATAGATAATTTAATAGATAATTTTGAGAAGAAAAACTAAACCTGATGAGGTGAAAGAGATGTAACACAAAATATTGCATTTGGATTTGGAGGGCTGAGGGAAAGGAGCTTAGAAACTCCCTTCAACCTTCACCTGGGGAAAAGAATTTTTTGTAATAAAACAGCAGTTCATCTGTCTGCAACAAGGCAGAAAGAGGTCAACCCAACGGCTGTTAGGCTTTTAGATTTTAATTTAGGCAATTATCAAGGGACCAGATGTAGAACCTCTTGTCTACAATATCCACATGAGGTCACACTGATGACTTTATTATCCAAATGACATGTCCTAATAGGCTTTGCTCTATGAAAACTGCATCACATTCTTTCATGATGATGGAAAAAAAAAAGATGAATTGTGCTTTATAATTACAGATTTACTAATGCAAACAGCAACTGTCAAACACCTTCTTTAGAAAACAAACAAGATGCCTTAGAAATGCCCAGTCATCAAAACAATGATTTTAGCTATCCTCATTCCACAGGAGAAGACAAAATATGCAAGCACAACTATTGAGGTTTGAAAGGAAACTAACTTTACAAATTCTGCATCACCACAAAATATATACCTAAAAATTAAAAAATTTAAGAACAAAACAAGGAAGGGAACAAAGTAATTTTCCAATATAAACATATATCTTCAAAAATTCTAAGCTGAAAAATTAAAAAGGAAGCCAGAGTAATCTCCCTAAAAAGGGAATATATTTCCTCATGAAACAAGATTTGTTATGCAACAAAGTGGCAGCAATCGTTTGAATTAGTTATGCCTTTGACGTTTCAAACATGCACTATTATTTACAAGCTAACATAGCAGGGCTGTGACGATTAAGAAATCGCAAATATTAAATTGCAAGGTAAATGAAAACTTTTGAAATTTGTAAATGCAAAAAGGTTGTTCATGATGTCTGAAAGTCTCTGGAGATTCTTAATCATCCAGGTCATTGAAGCTTCTTGGATGAGAAGCAAGAAGTTTCCAAAGAAAAAAGCCAACAAAGTCCAATTGTCTGTTGGAAAAAGTACTTTTAATGACATTGAGTACATTACATTCTATTTAAGATTCCATACGGATCACATAGGATACTGCAATTTATTTACTGTAACGGATAGTAAAACAGTGCTGTTACATTTTATTTACTGAACGGTTCTATTTTTGCAAAAACCCTAGTGAACTTTATGGTGCAGTCTTCTTCTTAAGGGATTCCTATGTTAATCTCTACATCTTAAAAATAGGAAGTTGATAATGTTATTAATGTTTCCTGAGACTAGTGGTTCTTGCATGCCTGCAGAACACATGGAAATAAACCGACAAAGAGAATCAAAAATTTAAAGAAAAGTTATGGTCAATTTTCAATGTGATGGTATGTAGTCTTGAGTGAAAATATTACATTTTAATCCTAATTTCCAGTATAATAGTAAAACATAGATAATTTCTCTCTGTAAATAGGAAACTAGATATCTAGGACAATGCTATATGAAGTAGCTTTAACAGCTCAGTAAAACGTGGCACCAGTAATTTTGTAATATTCTACATATATTTTTATTCTTGTAATTTCCTTCAGTTAGTACATTTATTTTTTTAAATACAATACTATTTATGCAAGTTCACTCTAATATGTTATAAATAATACTAGGCTATTTCAAATGAACTTTAACCGTAACAGCAACTACAGTTATTAACCTCAAGATTTTCAAGTCTCTGTCCATAGCACCAGAAAAACATATTTTTTAGTTAATTCTATTTAGGATCAAGCAACTTCTAAGACATTTCAAAGGCAAATATCATGTACAAGCACATACCAGAGATGGCAAAAATGCAAGATTGTAAGTAAACCACTAAAAAGTGAAAGCTATTTTTGAATTTCAGTGGGTTTGGCTACCAAACATTTTTGTTGTATTTACAATATGGCTATTAGGGTTCCTAATATATAACATCTTAAGTTGTGAAGGCAGAGAAAGCCTATTTATTTTATTAGAATAATAAAAGAAAGAATGCGTCCTATCAACATAAAGGTCAGCACTACTGAAAAACGAAATGAAATGAAAAATCTAGTCAACTTCTTTTCCTGAAGGCAAGGTATGAATCTATGTAATAAAATTGCCACAGGATCACAACACCGAGGTTAAGAGCAGCTTCTTCATTCCATTCTCAAGCATTAACACCCAAAAGCTTCTCAATCTGACCAATATCTAGATGTGTGGATTTCAATTCTCAAAATTCTCAACAATGATCATGATAGCTGGAGAATTTGGAGAGCTGAATTAGCCTTGATGGCATTCTAACTGTCTCTAAAGGCTTTCAACTAGGAGACCACTAGGCTTCCTTCTGCATTTGGTTGCCCACTTTGAGAAGAGCTTGCTGGACGACTTAAATGGGCCAGAGATTTAAACCAGCAGGGTACCACTTATGTTCTGAAATGTGCATAGCTGTTAATTGCTTTATAATGAGGAACACTACTTTAAGTATTTGTTGCCAAGAGTCTTAAAAAATGAGTGCCTATAAACAAGGGTATGTCTTATTACTTCATTTGTGGCAGGTCTGACCCCTTACTTCATTTGTGGCAGGTCTGACCCCTCTATTATGCTTATATTAAACAAATAATAATAATTTCATAACTATTGCAAGTCTGGCGTTTTAATCACCAAACACAACTTTACTTCTGCAATATTTTTATTTATTTAGTGTTTATTTATATCCTGCCATTATTTTTATAAATGACTCAAGTTAGCAAACATACCTAATATTCCTTCCTCCTCACTATTTTCCCCACAACAACCCTGTGAGTGGGTTGAACTGAGACTGGCTTTCTTGCTTAAAGCAGGATTAGAACTCACAGTTTCTTGGTTTCTAGCCTGGTACTTTAATCACTAGATCTCTCTGACTATACCTTTCTCTTTTGGCAAATAATTCTATTTTGGTCAAATTTGGAAATAGAAGAAACAATTAATTTTTATAAGGGAAATGCAAAGAAATGTTTTACTGTACTATTTCCATAAATGTATAGGACCCATACAACTGACAGAATATTCTCTTAATTTCAAATGTGCCGTGCTGCTTATGAAAAGAAAAACAAAATAAACCAACACAATTTGCAAAAAAAAAAAAAAAAAAAAAGTGCTATT
>JANHFT010006761.1:20097-56229 GCA_032467955.1 Pseudoxenodon macrops | reverse complement strand
AAGACTCGAGTCGCAGTGAACAGTCAGCTCTCGTTTATTGGGTCAGCTCATAGTAATCCGGACTGCCGGCAGGCTGCAGGGAACCCGCTTTTAAGGGATTCCCCAGCTCGCCTGCCGACCACTGGTACTGGTTCAAAACTCCCGCTGCTAGTTAGCCAACCAGTGGCGGTTCATGCAAATGAGCAATTAGGAGGACACAACACTATATATTTTATCATTGGAAATATTGTTAACCAAAATTCAAGAAGATCAAGAAATAAAGCCCCCCCCAAAAAAGAATACAAGATACAAGCATTTGCAAACGATATGGTCTGTATATTAGAAGATCCATTAGAAACATTAATACAGAAAATTGAAAGTATGAAGAAATAGCAGGATTTAAGATCAATAAATCAAAATCTAAATTAATAACTAAAAATCTTACCAAAAAACAAGAATTGGAATTGGAAGAAAAAATAAAAATACAAATAACTAAGAAAATAAAATACTTAAGAATCTGGTTGACAGGCAATTTAGTGGGGACCAAAACCTCCTTTTCCCAGCTTCGGGGTCTCCTTGTGTTCCAGTGCATAGGAGCCCCATCATTCCCAGGGGCCTTCCTCAGGGAAGGTGGCTAAATCCATCTTGACTTCACTGGCTAGAGTGTACCACCCTTGCAGCTTCCTTGACACCTCCCCCCCCCATAGTCAAGTGTACTCCCGTTTCCAGTTCCACCTGTCTTGGAAGTAGTCCATCAGGATCGAGGGAGGACAGTCTCCCAGCCAGCTAGCCAGGCTCCAAAACTCTTGAATATAAGCTGCCAAGTTGCTTCAAGACTTTTATTTGGGGCATCGCCTACTGGTCCGCCAACAGATCATTGAATTGTCACTTTAGGTCTCTCATAAAGACATCTGAGTAGTGCAGCTCTCAAATGTTGTCATTATGCAGAGCTAATAGCCAGTCAAATGTGTCCCCTTGCAGAGCCATCGCATCCACACTCAGGCCACATCGTCTGGGAGAAAGACTCCATACTGCTGCATATAGTGGCACAGTTGGGTCAGAAAATATACAAGCCTTTTTGAGTTTCTGTCATATTCTACCTCTAAGGAGGGTGGCTGGTGCTCAAATCGCCCCCATAGGAAAACCAGTGGTGGGACTGCTGCTGCAGCCTGTGCCATTGGACTTGCTGGTGAAATTATGGCAGGTGTGGCCACCCTCAGTGCTGGGGGCTGCGGGCTGGATCCCCACTGCTAGCTGGTTTCATACCTCCAGATTCTGGAATTTGCCTCTCAAATAATTTAGAGCCCTCATCTGAGGGGCTTGTCCCAGTCTGTGGCATGCCTGACTTAGCTGTAGCTCCCCCTCATCACATTCGCTCCAGGTGGAACATCCTCCGGCTTTTCTATCCTGATTCCCCAGCACCATTGGGCTCTCGGTCTGTCTAGGACTCTCCCACCCATTCCTTGGGGGGGGGGTTGTCATCAGTTTTTGGTTGGGCTCTGGAATCTGTTTGGGCTCTTCAGGGGTCTCAGCTTCCATCTTACTCCAGGAATTCCCTGTTGTGGCCTGCCAGTGGTCGGTTCAGCTGGTGACGGATTTAGATGGCGAGGAGGCTGGAGAAGACTCGGTGCCAGAGGCAGGGATTCAACCAGGGGCTTCAGAACCTCCAGAGGCTGTTAGAAGTGAAGAAGACGAAAAAGAGGAAGATCATGTTCTTAATGCACACGCGCGCGCAGAGCTGCCAAAAGGCAGGAATGGCTCCTGAGGAGAAGGACTACTCAGGAGCAAGGCTTGGGGATAATTGGCCACTCCCATAGCCTATTTAAGTGAGGAAAAGGACTGACCAAAGTGCAGGAAGCAACTTTGTTCATTCCACTCGTAGGTGACTGAAAAAATCTAGATTTCCTGCTAATTATTGCTGGGCATTTTGCCAATAATAGTAAGATTGCATATGGTTATCAGAAGAAATTCCTCGTATGAATTGTGGTCGGTTTTTATTTGGACTATTGCCAGCTGTTGCATGAGAAGTTTGCTTATCAATTTAATAGACTTTAGAACTACTGCTAAGAGCTAATTAGTAGTGTATTCCTATTAAAAAGGTTTGCTTGGACGCTGTTTGTGCTGTGTTCCTTGGTCCGGCAGCTGGGTCAGAACATTCCCCTTCTCTGTGCCTTTCCCAGGGAAAGAAATTGTTTCACAGTTCCTCGATGGTTGAGGTCCCAGGTATGCTGCTATGTGCAGATTCAGTTTGATGTCAGCCGTCCCAACTTGGTCAATAGAAAAGAATGACTCCTAGGCTCATAGCTAAAGAAAGTATTCTTTACTAAAACCAAGTGATTAGAGAGTAGCAAAGCTGAATCTGGCATTTCACATGCAAATCAGTTAACTTTCCCCCTTGGGTCTCATCCCACCATAATTATCAATGAATGTCTAATCCCATTCAAAGTACTTATCCTACAAGTAATTATTTTGGTAACAGTCCCCAGCTGCATGGCTTAGAGGTGTTGCATTCCATTGGGTTACCTTGGAAGAGTCCACTGCTCTCACAGGATAATAATACAAAGCTTTCAGTTTCTTCCCCCCCCCCTTTGTCCCCCCCAGCAGCTCCTTCCCCCTCCACAACGCCCTTACTCATGAGACCCTGGCATCTAGCTAAGCAGGGCTGGTGCAGCAGGATGGCAGGGCTGACAAGCTCCATCTCTGCATTTCATTTTCAATGGAGGATTCCAGGGTTGCACCTCCTAATAATGTATTGGATATAAAAACCCTTCTTCTCTAGCTCCCATGCATGGGGAAAGGGAGCCCTTGGGGAGTCTGGGAGAGGTTGTCAGCAAACAGATTGGCTGGTGGCAGCTGAAGCAGCTTTTGCCTGGTCTAGAAAACCAGCCGGTCAACTTGTGGCTCAGCCTGAACGGTGAGCAAACTCTCTTGTGAAATCTGTCTTCCCAAAGGCAAAGCTCAGATGCAAATGGAAGGCGGCTCCTTGGGAAGAGGGTAGGCGTGACAGAGCCACTACAAATAGAATTAAAGCTTTCCTGCTTTCCTTGCTTTCTATTTCCCCCCATTAAGTCTCCTTCCTTGCAGCCTCCCTCCAGGGAGGAAAAAGCACAGATGGTCTCCTCTGACCTGCTATTAATCATTTCAGCAAAAGCTTAAGTCAGCTCAATGTGCTGGAGCCATTCATAGAAGGGGACTGTTTGTTTTTGCTTAAACAGATTGTTAATTTGCCCAGCAGTCTCATTAGGCCTAAACTGCCAGTTAATTTCATTTGTGCTCATTAAACGACTGATTCCTAAACCTTTCCCGGCTGACAGTAAAGGCCTGGCCAAGCGCTTTCTGGAGCAGCGGGGTTGCCTCTCCCAGCTTTGCAGTGATAGCTAGGAAGGAAGACAGCCAGGTCAGGGTGAGACCATTCGCTGATGCCTCTAGAGTTTTCAAAAGCCTCCTTTCAAGGAAATATTCCATCAGAATGGAATAAAAAGGCACCATTCCACCTCCTGATTGCACGGTTGCCATGTGCTCTATAAGAGGTGCCCTTGAAGAGTATCCAGAGATTTCAACTGGTGCAAAATGTGGCAGGGATGAGGATGCGTTGGGTGTTCTCATAGAGCACCATGAGCTGCCCTGGCTCCCCATCTGCTTCCAGGTGCAATTCAAGGTGCTGGTGGATACCTTTAAAGCCCTTCGTGGCTTGGGGGTGGATTACTTACAGGACTGTCTCTCCCCAGTGGTGTCTACCTCTTCTGTTTCATTAAGTAGAAGTGGGTCCCATCTGCAAGAGGGTCTCATCTGTTGAGAGCTGGAACATAATTTCCCTAGAAATTAGATTTGCCCCAACTCTGCCATTCTTTTATCAGTCACTTGCCGTAGATCCCAGGGCCTGGGCGAGTCCATGTTGCTGCTTCTTTGAGTCTTCTTAGATGCTCTTTTTATGTTTTCTGTTTTGGTTGCTGCCAGCTAAGAGCAATTGTCTGGGGAAACTCTTGAGAAGACATTGGGCAGCAAGAACAAATTCAACATTAAGTAAACCCTGACTGCTCACTGGAACCACTAATAAAAACGTCGGAGCTCCAATATTCTGAACACGTAAAGTGACAGCAAAAGCTACTTGTGCTTAGAAAAATTGACAGCACTGAAAAAGGTTGAGACAAGGGGACAAGATGTGAGGAACTACCGCAATTACACAAGTACACAAAGAAGTTGTTACTGATGGCCCAGAAATATTCCACAGGTCCCAAAAAGTCAAAGGGGCTGAATGGCTAAATAGCAATACTAAATTAAGCCCATGTTTCATTTCCCACCATCCTCCATTCTTGGGGCTGAAAACAGCAGCAAGAAAAACTTCTCTTGACCACTTAAAGGCACCTCCCCAACATTTCCTCCACCTCAGCCTGGGCAGTAAGAATGGATTATACCTGTAATAATAAATCCTCAGTTCAGGACTGAGGAGCAGGTTCTGATTTCTATTTTTATCTTAAAATAGAAATCATTTGGTAGACAATATTTTCAGCTCTTAAGTGGAATTCAGCCCTTTGGGAAGAAGTCACTAATTAACTTTTTGGCATGCTCCCAGGAATTTCCCCCTCCTCTTTCCAGAACCTGCTTTTAAAGCAGAAGAGAATTTAGAACTCATTATCCTGCCCAAAAGCTTTCTATAAGCACATCAAAGGGTTGCTTCTGCTGGGGAGGGGGAGAAAGGAGGACTGCTCTTCTTAGGCCAGAGCCTAAGCAGAAAGGCCGAGTATATATTTATTAATATATTTTTCAAATATTGTAAATCTTAAGCTGTTATTAATTACTTAAATCTCAAATTAGAATCAATGTGAAAATCAGTTTCTTCAGACTTCCTTGCCTTCTGTTTATTTAAGCTTCTAAAATGTTATAGCTTCTAACTGGCCTACAGGTGTGACCTGCTCTGCTGTCTTTGAGGGTTGCTTGGAACTTGCAGGCAACCAAAGAAGGGGATCACCTATTTGCACTCAAGGATACCACAGTCAGGAGAGCCTCTTCTGGATGTCATCTGGAGAAAGGAAGGAGGCCCTGGCAGTGCTTCAGCAGATGCTCTCCTGGAAGGGATGCATTTGCATGGATGCTTCCGCTTCTGGATGGTTTTTTTTAAATTGACATTGCATTGCTTTTGCTGATAACAGAGTGCAGTAATGGGGAAATGATGGCGTTGACATTTTCAAAATAAAACTGAAGTAAGCAATGCAATTTGCCTGGATCACAGTATATTAGGCTGAGGTATTTGATTCTCTGCACTTAGGGAGCCTTTCTCAAGAGAAAAGTTAAGTAATATTTTATGACATATTTACCTTTTTCATACATGTAACTACTATGCTACTGCAAGAACTAAAGTGGGAAATAAATCATCCAAATACATACATAGAACTGACTGCAATAATATGATACATTACGTTTAATCCTAACCTTGCACTGCATTGAATCTCCTCTCCTCTCTCACGATTGCACCAAAAAGCAAATCTACTAGGGCAAACCAGTCTCTATCTAGTGATAGACAGATTGCCACATGTTCAAAACTCATCAGTCTTTTTGTCAACTGAATATAAGCAAATCATTGACAAGTATGACCTTTCATTTCCAATTCTTTTTAATTTAGGTTCTCCTTTGAAAAAAGTTAATCAGCACCCGTCAATCAAGATTGTGTAACTATCATTATTCTCCTAAAAAAGGTTTCTTGGGGTGACAATCATAAAGGAATTTGGGGAGTCAATCTTGCTTGATACCTGTTCCAAACCCTCAATATGGCATAATAAATAAAATAATAATAATAAAATGATTTTTCATATCTGTATTAACTTTAACTTTGTGATACCAGAAATAGCCATTCCACCCAAATGTCAAACCATGTCTTTCGAACTCCAATAATCTCCCCTTTCTCAAAGCCATCCTCTCTCTCTCTCATCCATACTGGACAGCAAGCAGCAAAGTATAAAACTTTATAATTAAATAGACAGAATATTTGGGGTAGGATATGCTTGATCAGTGGGAGAATATGTGGAGCAAAGGACTGAAATTTATATTAAATTATAATTTGAAAATTATTTTGATAAGATAATGTGGTATATTATACATGATAAAGTGTCAAATATAGGTTGGAAATGTAACCATTTAGAAAGGCAGTTTCTTTGGTGGGCATGTAAGAAAACTAGAAAATATTGGAACCAAATATGTATTTTAATTCAGAGAATTTTAAAAATAAATATACAAATGAAACCAGAGGTTTTCCTTTTACATTTGATAGACAAACAGATGGGACTTTTGTTTCTTTATATTGCTACAACAAGAAGACTCTTGTATGCACAGAAATAGAAGGGCTTACAAATTCCTATACTGGAAAAATAAATAGAGGAGGAAGGTAATGGAGTTGGCCGAGGTGGCAAAATGGACTACTCTGATGAAAGACAAAACTTTGTCTAACTTTGTTTCTACTTGGAAACCACTGTTGGACTTTTTGCTATAAACTAAAAGAAATGAACATTTAATTTTGGAATTTGACAATTAGAACTATTTGTGATTATAGAAATATTGTGTATTATTTTGGAGTAAAATGTTAATGTATTTGTATCTATATCTGCCCTGAAGAAAGTTGAAAGGTTGGGTTTTTGGTTTGTTTGTTTTTTGCTTTTTCTTTAACCTCTTTTTCCTTAACCATCTTTTTTTGTTGTTGGTTTTTTACTTTATATTTTGCTGAAAACTAATAATAATTAAAAAAAAAGTACCATTTAAAAAGATGCCTGTTAATCCGGGGAAGCTTCTGCATCAGCGGCGTCTCCTTGTGGCCTTCTGCTTTGAAAAGCGCCAGCCACCCCCAGCCAGGAGAACAGCCGGAGGGCACCCTGGCAGCAAACAATTGTTCATTAGGACTCAATTACAGTCATTAAATCTGGTGGGATTCAGCAGTGGACAGATGAGGGTGGGGGAGGCCAGCAAAATGTTATGCTCAGTGTCATCAGCTAGAGAGCAGCAGCTGACGGATCCTCCAAGCTGTCTCTCGCCATCTGCTCTGGGAGCAGGAGACAAGGGGACGGAGGCAAGGAAACGGGTGTGGGAAGGGCACTGATATCAGGATTGGACAAAAGGTCTCCATTTCAGCCACCCCCCACCCTTCTGGGTTATGGCCGTACCTCCCAATTCTGGAGAGAGGGATTACATGAACACAAAATGCTGCTTAGCGGTTACCACATCTGTGCTCCCCTTTGAGACTTTCCTTCACCTGGGATGATGTGGTTATTGAGCTCCTACAGCCTAGGAGCCTATACATACAGGTGTAAATTGTGACGAACGTGCTCCTGAGCTGCTTTCTCCCAATTCTGCCCTGGCTTCATGTGCCATGGAATCCTAACAGTTTCCTCCAGTTAAGTATAGCCTTTATTGTCATTGTACATCATGTATACAACGAAATGGGTTAGGGACCACTTACAGTGGGACATAAAGGTCTCTCAGTATCTGTTAAAGAAGGCTGATCTCTCGGCCACGATGAGATGTGTGGAATTCTTGGGGTTTAACAGAAAGACCTGAAAGAAAGGCAGTTAGGAAGATGGGACTCTAAAAGCTCCTCTCAGGTGGGACAATGACAGAAGACCTACCATTTACCACCAGCAGCTAGAGCTGAAAAGACTGCAGACATCTGGCTACAGAAACAGCTTCTTCTAAACCTTTTCCCACTTACACACGGGGTGCTGCACCAACTCTCTCTGGAGTGGAGGACTGAGGCTCCAAGAGCAGGTGTTACACTAGTCACCATTAAAAGCACATCTTTTCAAGTCTAAATCTTGCCAGCAACTTTAGCTTTTTTTTTTTGCTCCTGAATTTAATGAGTTATTACACAATCAGTCCACCAAATATCAATTCCTTTCAGTTGACATTGAGAATGATCCAACTTTGAAATCTATAATAGTGAAGCTCTCTGCCATGAGTGGAGGCCCCTCAAAGGCTGGTGAGTCTTGCAGACTCTCTTCTGCATGGCAAGCCCAATACGGCCTGCTCTGTCCCCCACTATATATAGCACTGACTATTTCCACTCAAGTATATTTAAGAACTTCAGACACAATGAAAAATGAAGCTCAACCCTAATTTTCTACAAATAAAACTACTCATTACCGAATCACTACTAGAATTAAAACTATTTGAGAAGGGCTGAGTAGCCACAGCAGATCAGCCTCCTCAGCTGAGGGCCATGTTTTGCCTAAGCCTGTGCTGACAAGGGAACTAGGCTTGGTGGCCCGAAGGGGGAAGGGGGCAGCGGTGACCAGACAGCCAGGAAGCCCTTGCACATCCATGCGGGGTACCCCTCCAATTCCAAAACTATGACTGAGCTAACAAAGCTATGCCTCAGTTAGGTTCTGGCGCTTTAGGCAGCAGGCCAGATCTTACTGGACCTTGGCCACACAGAAAGCACACTGGGACCTTTCCGGCTTTGCGACAGGGGGGGGGGGAGAGGGGATTACAAACAAAGCATGTACACACTGCTTCATTTGTGCGAGCGGTGGGCACCATTCGTGCAAGTCAACCTGTGGCACACATGCTCACCTGCTGCTCGTGCATGTGCTCGCACTCACCCACTGCTTCCATAGCCCGGTTCCAAAGGGGCTGCAGCCCAGTACTGAGTCATGGTCTGGGGGTTGGGGACCCCAGCAATTGGGAGGTACAACTGGAGTTTTACCATTCTTTTTGTGAAGATCTGATGAATGCTTTCAGAACCCTATGCCTCAATCACACTCTCTGTGATATATGGATTTTGTATCACCACACCAGCTTATGCAGAATCATCCATGTATCTCAATAAGATAGAAAGAGTTACAATTCAAGTCTTCAGGGCACCAAGGGGTGCTTCAATGGGGCCACCAGAGATGGCCCATAGAATATGGGACATGTATTTCAGAGATGGTTGGAACAGAGCAAGGTTGGAAAATGGCAGAATTAAGCTCCAGTCCTATCCAAGCAATAGGGGTCTGTGATTCTGACATTGACGTTTTCTGTCTAGTTGAGAATAAATCTCAGTGAAATCAGAGGCACTTCAAAGATCAACCAACATCTCCAATGGCTTAAATATTCAATCTCACAGAAGGAGAATCCATTCATTTCCAAAGCCAAAGCCGACTTCTTATGCCATCAGAAAACCCTCCTTCACTATTAGCCAGAATTCCTTTTTTTTTTGCAATTTGGACCAAATCGCTGGTGTCTTATTGCCCAGAGTGTAAAAATAATTTGCCATGTCATCTGTGTAAATTTGCTTAGAAAAGGTGTAGCCGGAAAGAAAAACATCCTCCTAAGACTGCCTAAATTCTAAATTCCATTCCCATGTGCACAATGCGCCTCCTGGCCATGAGCCAGCATCTGAGCTATCAAAATGCCCTCTGGCAGCAGGAATCCTGTCCTCACACAGCACAATGCCTGCCCCCAAAGAAGTGGGGCTGGCTTGTCTCCTTTCCCCTTCCAATAAAAATAACAAGTACAATTACAGCTCCAAGCAGGAACCAAAGCAGCTCAGAATTTGGCCTCTTCTCCTATCATCAAAAAGATCAAGCAATGGAAATGTCCCAACAACCAGGGTGAAGAGATTGAATGCATGCAAGAATTCCTGGGATCAAAGCCGTGAATGCAGCCCATAAATAAAGGGTGAAATTGCACCGATGAGCAAAAACTGAGTATGGAAAAGCAAGGACATCAGCTGGGCTACTAAATGCAGATTACTCTGCACTATTGCATTTCTCATAGCAACCTACAGTTCTGAAAGTTCATCATGAAAAAATGAGACAAGAAGAAAATGGACTTGTTCAAGCTGTGATGTTGGAGAAGGTTTCTGAAGAGTATTGTTTGGACAGCAAAGGTGACAAATAAGCCACGATATCACTGAAAGCCAAAATCACAAAAAACTGCCTTACTTATTATCATTCAACTAATTGGAAAAGGCAGTTACACTCAAAATGGTCAGTGGTAAAAAGGAAACTGGAAAGCCACCCAGAACATCAAAGCCAAAACCAGTCAGGCATAAAACAAATGAAAGAAGCCACATACTTTTGGAATGGGAAGAGAACTGGTCTATACAATCACGGAGAATCAGACACAATTGAACAGGTTGCATCATCATCATCAGGTAACATAAGGACCTTAAATATACAATGTAATCATGGACTGGACAAATTCCTCCTCCAAGCAACCTTTTTTCCAATTCTTCAGCAAAGGACAGTTTTAATAATAAGGAAACACAGTCTACAAATAATGGGGAAAACAGGGTATGTTTGGGTTATGAATATACTTAAAGTATGATGCTAAGAATGAATTTCTGCTAGAAAGCAGGTCACTGGGGAAGCTATGGCAGCCTGGGATGAAAAGGGATTAAGTACTTCACACCTCAAGATATTGGGAACCTGCTCATTTGCAGTTTAATTAACATAAAATGTAGACCAGCACAAAGCAGAATTATGATTTCTAACAATTCTCCCCTCCATGGTGGGGAGGGGGAGTAGCTAACCCGTAACTACATACATGAATGCTCCCGTTTATCTTGGTTCACATGCAGAAATGCACACAGCATCTCCACGACCCAACCCAGCCACATCCAATCTAGCTGAAGCACCTTTGATCTGCCGGTTCTTCCTTTCAGTGGAAGGAAGAAGAGGCCCAACCAAGGATTTGGCATCCCAGACCAAGAACCTTCCACTCCATCTTCCTTTGTGTATCAGCACGGCCTTTAATAGAAACAGGCAGTTTATCACCATTAAGCTAGAGTTACCTTTTTAAAAACCAGATCAAAATCAACAATTAAAAAATAATCCATAAAATGTAGTATAAAAATTCTTTTTCATATGCTACATTACAAGGCAAGATCTTCTGCTACACAAATATGTAATTTCCTGTGTTTTAATTGTATTTACTCCTTTAGTACAAAAATGCCAGAAACGGGTCTCTCTCCCTGCTCCCTTCCCCACATACAACCTTTGCTCATGCCAACAGGCTGAAACACGGATTGCCAAAAGCCACAAAATCCCACTGTCCACCATCCCAGAGAGAAACCATGTTCATTAGTAAACTTAAAAAACAACCTGCATTGAAACATTATTATCTATTACTTTACTTTCATTGGAGTAAAAAAAAAAATATCCCACCACAAGTTGCTATTCTCGTTTTCTTGGCTCCCTGAGTGTATCAGTTAACAGTTGCGTTCTTGAACCGCCGTCCTCTCACTGTTTGAGTCTGAAGGCTGTGATGGGCAAGGGCCCACTTGGGGGGCAAGGCATCCTGTTGCCCCGACTGACAAGGGCTTTGAAAACAGCGACTTCTCCGTTGTCATCAGAATCAGGAGAGAAGGGTTCAGCTGGAGGCCCAAACCCGGCCCAGAGAAGACTCAAAGCCAGAAGAACTAGTTGACACATCCAAGAGGGAAAACCATTTCATGGAGGACACCTTTGCTCAGGCTGGTGACAAGGCTGGTAAGAGTATCTCCAAGCATATTTTCAAGGGGAGGGCAGGGTTGGGGGGAAATGATGGTGGCTACCATCAGAATGGAAGCAAAACTGAAGCAGTTCACAGCGAGAGCAGACCAAGGAAGCAGCAGCAGACAACAAAGACAACACGGTGCTGGCTAGCAGACCAAGGAAGCCTCAGCATGAAGCTCCTCTGTTATCTACAGTTCCTACAAGTCTGATGGGGAAAGGAGACCTCTGGGCCCCTCCAGGGTGTTAGCTGCCTTCTGATCACAGGGGTGAGAACCAAGAGAAAAACACAAACCAGCATGGACAATGCGTTGCCACTGACCAGCTGGACTGAGCTTCAAAGTTCCTTCCAGAGTTATTCCAAGGTCGTCACAGAAGATCCACCCAGGTCATAAAGCCCTCCAGAGGGCATCAAAGGACCCTTCAGCTGCTCTCCTTTTGTGTTCTTCTGCCAGAGTCATAGCTACTCAGTAGATTACTTCGTAAACTGTGGCCTTCTTGTCACCCGAACCTGTGACAATGTATTTGTCATCTGCGGAAATATCACAGCTTAAAACGGAAGAAGATTCTTTTGACTTGATGGGGAAAATAAAAAGAAGAAACAACCCCTTTTAGTTTTCACAGTATCAGACTGTAATATCAGCAAGTGTCTTGCTGGTGCTTGCATGCACATGCCTCTGCAACTGTGTGTAGGCAGCAAGAAAATGGAGAATAAACATGCAGGTGGCTCTCTTTGCACAGAACATGGGGCAAGTTGCCGGGTGCTCAAGACTCAGAGGAGCCATGCCTGCTGCCCTTCCCCCAACCCAGAGGAAGGCTCTCACCTGGAAGATGCTGGCTCCGTAGGGGGTCCTCCAGGCATTGAGAAGGTTGTCTTTACCAGTGCTCACAAACCACTTTCCTACAGACACAAACCGGGCATTGGCTTTCCCAACAAGAAAACAAGGCTGGAATGCAGATAGCACCATTAATCCAAAGGACTTTCTTAACTTCCGGCCAGGAAGCCAGTGCTCCAGGTGACCCAGCCTCTTCCCTAGTCCCCAGCACCTTTTCTCACAATGGGCAGGACATGTACTGGGCACCTGCGTCCCCTTACTGCTGCAGGGGTAAAAAGCCAGCTGCAGATGCTTAGTTGCAGCTTCAGGAAATGCCTGGTTCCTCCTAGGTCTCAAGGAGCCTTTTCCTATCTCCGGGACCACCAATCTGCGAGGTTCCATCCCTGCCACTGAATTGCCCCCTCGCTCCAAGAGGCACTCACCACAATAGGCAAACTTCAGGGAGAGGACACAGCTTTCGTGCAGGTGGAGCTGATATTTGTCAGGTTTGGTGTGGTGCAGCACTTCCACATTGCTGCTCTCCAATCCCACTGCAAGCCACTCGCCTGTTGGGCAGTAGCCGAGCGAGAAGATCTACAAAGAAGACAAGGAAGAAGACAGCTGTTCGGAGGTGCCTCTCAGCTCAATCCAACTCCTGAGGCTAAAATGAACTGCTGGAGCGAGGAGGAGGCGGCGGAGACGGAGGAGGTTCTGCTGCCAGGCTGCCTGTTGCGCAAAAGGAAATGTCCCCAGGGACACCCCTCCCTCCCTCTTTTTCAGCATCAGGTTATTTCTTATTTCAGACTGGCTTTGCCTTGCAAACTAAAGCCCCTTGTTGGGTTTCATGAATTTTAAATCTAACCCAGGCTCCCTTTAGTCCTAGAATCCACCTCCATCAACCTGGTGCTTCTTGGATGGTCCTTTTAGTTCTTCCTCCCTGCAAGGACTCAGGCCGAGAGAGGTTGGGGCTCTGGGCTAAGGCAAAACCCACCTGGGAGGTGAAGTCATGTTGCTGTAGCTGCCTGCCTTCCCGAAGGTCCCAGGAGCGCACGGTGTTGTCCAAGCCCCCCGTCCAGAGTTTGGTGCCGTCGTGGGAGATGTCAATGCAGCTGGCGCCATCCGTATGACCCTGGAACTGCCTGAGAAGGGAAACAAGACAAGGAAAGAGGGTTTCTTTTATTTCTTGTTACTTATCTGATAAAATTTACAGAGCCACTCAAATCATTCTGGCCAGTTTACAATAAAAACCCAATAACCATCCTCACATAAGATGGTGGGCAATAAAACTAATAAAACAAGTAACAAAGCCTAATCATAAAACCCCCCCACAGAAAGGGCATCTCAGCCCCTGGGGAAGGGCCAGGCTTTCACTTCAAGGACCACCAGGTCAGGCAACAGAAACTCCCCGAGGGATATTACTCCAGAGAGGAGGCGACACCACTGAGACGGTACACTTCCTAGGACGCATTACATGACCCTGTTTTAAGGACGGGACTCTGGGCAGACACAAAGGGAGAAAGGCGGTCTGGGATAACAAGACCCCGTGGCTTAATATAGGCTTCTATTGTACCCGGATGTTCACTGGTAACTATCCCAACTCTGATACCGTGACTGCTCGTAACCGCCCATATGGCTGCGTTCTGGATGGCTTCCAGCTTCTGAGTGGTCTTCAGGGACGGCCCCAGGAGAGCACAATGCGAGACTCCACACACGAGTGGCTACGAGAAAGGAAGCCTGGTCCAGATGAGGACACAATTGGCAGACCAGGTTTCCTTGGCCACTTTGTCCCCAAGCAGAATCTGGGGATTCACGAGCACAAATTTCTTCCCTTGCAAGGATGAGAAGCATTTGGCCGACATCCTGAAGGAATTCTCAGGTATCTGGCTGGAAGACCAGAGAGCCAAGCAACGTAAGTAATGAGTCCAGGTGACTTAATGAGAGCCTGGTGCTCTTGGTCAGGATGAATGCTGACAAGCAAGGAAGGGCTTTGAATAAGCGGCTCTTCTTGTCCCTCTTTGGCTTCTCCTCTTTTATTTCCCAGTGGACATAATTTTGTTATGCCAGACAGTGAGAAGCCTTCTTCTAAACAAAAGGAGGTGGAAGCAACCTGCAAACCTCATACCAGCAATCACTCAGATTTGGGGAAGCTCACCTAACCAATGTCTGGTTGTGGAGATCCCAGACGGCAATGTTTCCATCACTGCAGCAGGAGAAGCACACTTTGGCATCTGGGCTGATGGCCAAGGCATAGCAGGCAGGGGCAGAGGAGGTCAGTTCTGCCTTGATTCTGGGGGTGGGGGAAGCCAGATCCCAAATGGTGAGGGTGCTGGCCTCTCCCCCCACAATAAGTGTGCGCCCATCTGGAAGGAGTTTGCAGGAACGGATGTAGTTGTCCCTGTTCTGGAGAAAGAAACGTCCGCAATAAAAGCGAGGGCAGGACCCCTTAGAAGCTCCACCTGCTTCAATTATATTGGGATAACTCTTTGTGGAAAAAGGAAGACAAGCATTAATCATCTGCAAGGCTAAGGCTGGCAAATTTAGCTTGGTTATTTTTTTTAAAAAGCCACCACTAAAAGAGCAATGACATTGGCTCACCCTAATTAGTGATCCCACCTCCGGTTACATCTTTTCTGACTGTCAGAATCTTATGTTCTCCTCCCCAAAAGGCCACCCTGCCCATCCTGCTGCTGTAGGAAAAGTTAGTGAAGGACTTTTTTCCCTTATGGCCTCCTAGCCATGCTGATCTCTGGGCAGCCAGCAACCACCACCACGAAACCTGCTAAGAAACCAATCAACACTGTTCATGGAGTAGTCGCCAAAACTTGGAATCACCACGTGAAGGTGGGCTGGCCCCACAGCCTGGCCCAGGGCTCCAAGGACTCCTCACTGTGTATTTAGCACCTTCAGGGAAGGCCAGCAAAGTCAGGACATCCGAGCCTTATGAGGGAGGAATGCCGTCCTTCCTTTCCCGTAAGATGTCACAGTTAAAAGAAGGGAGACAAGGAGATCTCCTCTGCTGGATCTCATGGGACAAGCAGAAGTAACTGGAGGTGGGCAGCCTCACGCATAGCCTGGTTGACATCTCAGTAGGTGATGATCTGCACTCTGGCTTCATTCCACAGACAACTGCCAGCCCTGCCACTTACCAAGCAATCTAGCTGGGAGATGGGGTTCTTGGTGCCCGGCTGGCTGATATCCCAAATCTTCACACAGCCCTTTCCCCCTGTGTACACATGCCTGGTTGGGTTGCTGATAGTGACGGCACACACCACTTCGCCATGGCTCAGAGTATTGATCTGACGGGCGTGGCGAGGGATGCCAGGGCCAGCAAGGGCATCATGAGGAAACGGAACTGGCTGCATCTGCCCATCTGTGCTGACGTGAAATGAGTAAGCCCTAGGGAGAGGATGGGGGGGGGGGAGACAACGGCAGCTCTTGTTATCCAGAGCTGAGCCCTGCTCAGCCAAAGCCTTTTCAACAACCCAATTAACCTCGACCCACAAATCGAGGGTTGCCTTATGCTCCATCCTCAAGACTCTGCTGGTTCTTGTTGAGAAAGACCCACAGATCACTACAGGCTTTCTTTGTGGCACTTGCCAAACTTTGGAAGCCAAGTAACCCCCGCCCACCCCTTCTTATTAAATAGCTGTCTTTCTACAGAACAGGATTCAAGACTAAAAAAGTTTGATGTTTGAACTTGGGGACAAAGGCTTAGAGCAACTTACGGTTTGCCGCCAGGAATGGAGGGCAGGACAGGAGTCCTCATTGGTGGATGGGGGTCAAATGCAACCTAGAAATGAGATTTTTGAAAGGCACTCGATAAAAGGATAGACGTCCTGGTCTCACCTCCAGGAAAGGATTTAGAGACACCCGCAATTTCTGATCCTAGGGAGACAAAGGTCTTGCCCTGAACCCTTGGCATTTCAGCACAAGCGATCAGAGGCCACAGAGGCAGAAGGACAGAGAGGAACTATCCCAACCAAGAGATCTGCAGTGCAGGCTCTCCAACTCAAAAGGTTCCTAAGATGCCACTTGGGGAATGCATGGCACAGATGCCAATTCCCCACTAGGTTATCTTCATGATGTTGTTTTAATTGCAGAACATTTGGACATCCACAAAGAAAGCCTTCAGCCAGAACCCTTGGTCCTAAAACTAGGTTTCCCCTCCGGTGAGAGGATGGCAGTAGCTCAGACCCAGTGATCCAAGATACCCTGAGTGGAGCCTGGTGGGCCCCCTCCGTGAGCAGCTCTGGCTCTGGAGAGAAGCCACAGCTACGAGTCCCTTCTGGAGCCCTCAGCCCACTTCCCAGGGTAAACAGAGCTGCAGAAGTTCATAAACTGCGTGCCTGTTTTGTAAGGGTGTGTGTGGAGAGAAACTATTATTTTTGAAATGTATTATCGGTATTCTACTGGGGGAACAATTCAGGCATATAATTTTTTTTCTTTTTATGCACATTTCTTTTTTTTTTTGGTCCTACCTAGTTTTGCTTTGTTTTGTGTTTTCTTCCACCCCCTTTTTTGAAGTTTGTATTTTAACAATGAAAAATAAAAAAAATATTGGGGGGGGGAGAAACGAGCATGCTCCTTTCCTGCAGGGGTGACCATGTGCTCCCCCCTGCCCCCTATAGATAGGAGCTTAAAAGTCTACGTACAGCTCCAAAGCTCACCATGGGTGACCGGCTGTAGGCTACGGCGGCGGCTGTCATTTGAGGGGGGATGTTGTGCAAGCCTGCATAAGCCCCCGGGCTGGCAAGGGAGCCATTCATCTCGTGATGCCCCATCATGGCAAAGGGGGCAGCATAAGAGCTAGCGAGGGAGATGGGGGTCCTTAAGGCAGATGCTAGAAAGAGTCAAAGAATAAGCAAACCATCAAAAACAAAATGCAAGATTGCGCAATCAAACTGAGCAAAAGAAACAAGGCTGGTCCCATGATTTGTCCAAGATCCCTGAGAAGAGGACAAGGAACTGCAGGTCTAAATTGCAGGGAAGCCAATTTTGGCCTGGGTGCAAGCAATAATTCTGAGCAGCAAGAGCTGTTCAGTCCCAGACCAGCTGAGACCAGAGTCGATGGAGCACTGGAGGCTTTTAAAGAGAGACTGGAAGGAGCTGTAATAGTTGGTCCTTGTACTGGGCCTGGATGATCCCTTCTTGTTCGCCATTCTGTGAGTCTATGAACTGCCCTCAAAATCCAAAGCTCTCGTTCTGTCTTTTGGTGCAAGCAGACACCCCCATGTGGATCACGGAGAAACATAACCTACCCAAGGGATCCATTCCAGGGGGCTTCCCTGGTGCCGGTCGGAGGCCCGGAGTGCTGCTTGTCCCAGGCGTCGGTACATCGCTCCTTGGCGTGGGGGTGTTGGACTTTAAACCAGGCGTAGAGGATTTGTCATTCTGAGTCAAAACACCATTTGAGGGAAGGTATGACTATTCCTGTTGCATTTAAACATTTTGTTTTTAAGTAGGGGCATTGGCCTTTCAATCTCAAAATCAATTCTAAAATTCACTTTCTTTAACCAGAATGCAAACATTGTAAAACATCTTAGATTTTGCTAAAGATTTTTCATTACACCATCCTGAGTCAAAAGGAATCAGAACTGAGATTCACCGGTGAGAAATTCCTCTGCATCCTCTGAACCATAAATGGAGATTGGAGATGGGATTAATTTTCCCAATATCACTTCAGAGTAGTTGGGGTTTCCCATTCCAGTGCCTAATGAGGATACTTCACAGCACGTTCATTAGTCACTGGAGGTAGGGAAGGCGAGCCTCCTCCTGACGGCTGGTTCACTGCAGCTCTTTCAATGCCCAGCTCTCCTGGTCACCTTGGAGGGGAGATCAGAGTTGGCCCAAGAGAGCCAGCCCTCTCCCTTGGGGTCTCTGGGGCTGCCCCTCCTTGCCCAGTAAGTGGGAAAACACCTGGAGCAGCAGCAGCATGCGGCTTGCTTGGCATCAGGTTAGCTTCAGCGGCCTCAGGTTTGTTGGGGAAGAACATCATGGGACCCTCGTAGCTCAAGCCCAAGGGACCACCCCACGCAGAGGGCCTGGCCTGGGTTCCCGGAGATGGAGACCACCCACCACACTTGCGGGATGGAGTCCCCCACAAAGGACGTGGCTGTTCATGCTGTGGCTTACGTGGTCTTTAGTCTTGGAAGAGGGGGTGCTGCTGGAGGAGGCGACAGAGGCCGGGCTGTTTGGGGCATCCTTCTTCAGTCCACGGGCTTTATCCAGCCCATTCTCCGGGGGTGAGTGGGCAGGGCTCCCCCGGGGGGTTGTTGGATCCTGGCAACAAAGGCAAGTGCTCACCACAAGCAGCCCTCAAGGGCCCTTCCCCTACCTGGAGAGGTTGTGGGTGCAGGTCCAGACCCAGCTAAGCTGTTTTGCACTGACAATGCGAGAGAAATTGCAAGGGAAAAAACTAGGTAAGCCTGCTTCCCTCAGCAGTCTCCTTGTGATGGATACCCTGCCCTGGTTCCCTGGCATTGCCCGCCCTCTGCAGATGCTGCCGCTGCTCTTCTGGGGAATGGGGTGCAGTGCCAGGGGCAAGAGAGGGCCACCGCCAGGCCTACCTCATTGGAGACATCGACCACCAGGTCATCACTCTTGTCGCCATCACTATCCTGAAACAGGAAACCGTTGAGGGCTGTAAAAGGAAGCCAGGCCCAGAACCAGCCCCAGGGCAACTCCTCTAACTGATCCCCCTGCCGCAGCCATTCATCTTCCAAACTCTTGGCTAGAATTCGGGAGTCCTCCTTGACAAGAGCGACTGGTGGCTGCCGCCAACTGGCTGATAGTGGCCCAAAAAAGACAACTGGAGCAGAAGACTCACATAGCGGCTCAAGCCCTCCTTCTCCTCCACCTTCCGCTTCTTGGGCTCAATGCCGGTGTAGTCGGAGCAGCCCCTGTGCTTCTCGCTGGCACGCAGGCTCTCCGATGGGGAGATGGAGGTGTTCTGGGGAAGCAGGAGGAAATGCCAGTGATAGATCAGGTCCCAGATCCAGAAATGTTTTCCCATCAGGAATACGGAGCTCAGTGTCAGTGTCAGTGGGGGGGGGGGGGCTGCCTCCCCAATGCAATGCTAGTCTCTCTCAGGAAGTTCATGGATCTTAACAATGGTGCTTTTGTGAGCCAAATAATGGGACTAAAATGTACGTATGGAAGAACGCAAACACACATCAACCAAACTTTCCTTTAAGCAGAAGTAATTCACTACATTTTGAAAATATCAATGTAGCTCTCATGTTTTTACCTATAACCTGCAAGAACAAGCACTGAGCTGACAGTGCAATGGCAGAATTGGGAGAAATGTTAGGTTCTGCCTGGAATGGTCAGCCTCCTGCTAAGCTTTAGGCCAAGTCAAAATCATTTTGGCCAGAGTCTCCTGGGCCACAGCAAGAAGGGGTGAGTACCAATATTTAAATTCTGAGGTAGGAATCAGCACAAAGCATCAAGAGAACAAATCCCTCAAGAGATTCTGCTGACCAAACACAGGGAAGGAGGCAAAGCGAGAAAGAGGTCTTTGAATTTTATGCAATGCTCGGAAAAGGCTTCTCCCTTTACTGCCTGAGAGGCCTCTTGCTTGGGGTGAGACCTCATGGGCACCAATCTCCACCATGGAGAACAATTAAAGCCTTTTTTTTTTAAAACAAAAGAAGCATCTTTTCTGGATCCAGGCAGGTGGCTTCAACTCCCATTCGATGGCAGAGGACTGGCACAGGGGAGATCTGGGTTCCACTCCACCCTCAGCCCTAGAAAAGTGCTAGGGGACTATGGGAAGGCCAGCCATTCAGTCTCAGTCCAAGCCACCTCACAACATCTAACGCTCTGCACGTCACCTGGAGCACTTGAATGAAAGGCAGTTGATCAACTTAACATAGAAACAACCCAATGGCCACAACGTGCTTCCCCTCGATCCAGTCAAAATGGTAGGCAATGGAGGGAAAAGGACCCAAGGAAAAAGAGGAGCCAATGGGGTGTGTTCTTAATTATGGGTCCTGCTGCTGTTTATGCCCAAAATTCAGCAGCCAGGAAGACTCTCCAAATCACTAGAATGAAGAGGGAGCAGAGAAGGGCACGCACTCTCCCCAGGAACCAACAGTTTCAATAGCCAGAAATTTGGGTTTTACCTAGACGAAGGGGGGCAGCCAGATTCAGAAGACAGGCAACTAATAAAGCAATCAAAGGTCAAAAAATGGAGGTAGCAAAACAAGAGACTTACCGCACTGGAGTCACGGTCTTTCCAGAATGCAGCCCAAGTCACAGCAATGGAAAGAAAAGACAAGAAAGGGGGCAGGAGAGAAACAAGCACAAAAGAGAACATCAGTCTTGCAAAGTGGGCCTTTCTGATTTGGCTCAATAAGAGTTCCATTTTGGCTTTTGTTCTGAAGAAGCAACCAGGGCCCAGACAAAACAGTGGAGAGGAACACCAAGAGGCAGGCAGGCAGCAATGCAACAGCTTTGCACACACCTGGAAGAAGTGGGAGAAGCCAGTGCAACATTCACGCTGCTGGGGGGGTAGAGTCCCACTAGTCTGGGAAGAACTCTGGGGAGGGGGGAACTGGCTGACCCTTAGCCCCTCCCCCCAGTACTCAAGAGCCTCCAGAGACACAAAAGCAAGAGGCTGGCAGGCCGAAGCTTCAAGGAGGAAGCCAGCTTGCATGTCCTCACCTCGAGGGTCCAGATCGTGCGGATGCTTCTCGTCTTTCACAGCCAAGTGTGCTTGGCTGCCGAGGGCCCCAAGGGCCAAGAGCCCCGAACTGCTCCCTGTGACAGGGGGGATCCCTGGGGGTGGCAGGCCTGACGGGTGAGGCGGAAGCTGGAGCTGGGGCCCGTGAGGGGCGTGGGAGAGGTGCTGGGCCTGGAGCTGCTGCTGCTGCTGCGAAAAAGCCAACCGTGAGAAACAGCAGGAAGTCCAAACACTGCAGACCCTTTGCTGAATCAGAGGGATGGCCAGGGGGGGGCAGAAAAGGCTCACACCCCTCCCAGAACACCCTCCTGCAAAACCCCTGAGGGAAAAGCTATGGCGGAATTCAAATGAATTGAGAGCACTTTAGGAGAGTGATCACTTTTAAGTTTAGGATTTAGGACTTCCTGGAGCTTCAGCAAAAGGTCTTAGAAAACATGCAAATCATCAGTTCTGGTGTGTTCATTCAATTTCAGGGCAGGAGTTTGTTTCAGTATTAGTAAAATATTCCTTACTTCAACAGAACATCTAGATTTCTACCTAAGAAAAGCATTAAAGAGTCTGGGGAAAAGACCATTGAGAGGAACTGGACATTACAGCATGAGCAAAAAGCTGGAGCGAGCTAAGCCAGCTAAGTCTGTTTGTCAAACATCTGAAGGCTGAACGGCTATATCCCAAAGGTGCTTTTTCAAGAGGCAACTGGACTTTCTGGTTTTTCTTTGAAGATGTTTTGGAAATCCTATTGTGTGGTAGTGATGAACATATTATTGCTAAAGCCTACAAAATGTTATTGAATTTAAATCTGGAAAATAAGCAAGTAAAGCATTGTATATGGGCAGTGGGCAAAGAACTTTGGATATAATGTAATGCTTGAACAATGGAAGATTATGTGGAATAAAGGTTTAAAATTTACATTAAACTATAACTTAAAAGAAAATTTCTATAAGATGATGCATCTTTGGTATTTAACTTTTCAAGTTAAATTGTCAAGAATGTATAAAGGTATTTCAAATGAATGCTGGAAATGTAAATGTAAAGAAGGGACTTTTTATCATTTAAGGTGGATGTGTGATTATGTTATATTTGTTGACGGCACAAGACACTTTATACACAGAAATGGAAGATCCCCACAATGGACAAACGGCTGAAAAACTGATGGGACTTATCTGAGCTGGCTAAATTGATTGTTTTGATTAAAGAAAAAAAAATACAGATATCTTTATTTCTACTTGGAAACAACTTCTGGACTTTGTGCTTCAGGTGGAAAAAAATGAAACTTCGTTTTTAGATTTTACCTATTAGATTTGTTATAGAAATGGCTAGTTATACTATTATTTAAAAGTAAAAAGTTGGTTTGAGGTTAATGCATTTTTCTTTTTTTCTCCTTGCTTTCCATCACTCTTCTCTCCCCTTCCCTAATTTCCCTACTATTTATTTTTGTATTTTCTTTGTATGCTATATTATAAACTAATAAAATTGTTTAAACCATAGGTGTTTGCCTTCTCTTCCAAGAAGCTTCTTCAGCTCTAGCAGGATGGAGGGGAATGAAAGGATTTATATTCCTTGCAGACAGGAGTCTATGCAAATGAGTCTCTTAATGAGTCTTAAAGACCACCTGGAGGTTTATCTGTGTCCTCAGAGTCACCAGAGTGGTACAATTGGGGGTACCAATTGGAACTGTTGAAAGGACTGTGTTGTAGACTGGAGATAGATGATGTCGTGTGTCCCTCCCCCTCTGTTGTGGGAGGGCTGTTCAGTTTTGACCTAGATGGCTTCTTTGACCCCTCTTTCAAACCTGCTGCCCTCTGCCCAAAATGTGGATTTTGTTGTCTTCAAAAGAGTGGCCGTAGTCTTTTAAATGCAGATGGATTGCTGAATCATAGTTTGTTCTATGTTGTGCCATGTGTTTATGAAGTGGTTGTTTTGTTTCCCCAATGTATAGAACTGCACATGGCTCACTGCATTGTACTGCATGTACCACGTTGCTCAGTTCATGTTTGGGTGTTTTATGCCTTAGAGCATTCTTGAGTATAAATCCTTCCATTCTCCACCATCCAGGCACAGCTGAAGAAACTTCTTGGATGAGAAACGAAACGCCTTCAAAGAAAAACCAGAAAGTCCAGTTGCCTCTTGAAAAAGCACCTTTGGGACAACCATGACCTGGATGACTGAGAATCTCCATCAGTATCCTACATCATAATACAGACAGTCCTTGATTTACAATCACAATTGAGCCCAAAATATGTTGCTAAGCAAGAGAGTGAATTTTGCCCCCTTTGTCAAATGCCTTTGTCAAAGTCCACAACATTTCTCTGATCCACTTCTATGGCATGATCCATTTATAACAAACCTATGCTGGCTTATAGTAAGAGCCTTGTTTGTTTCTAGGTGCTCACAAATCCACCACTCAATTATCTTTCCCAGCTATTGATGTCAAGATGATTGGCTTAGAAGTTCCTGGATCCATTTCCCCCGCTTTTTGTAGACTGGAATCACATCACCTCTTTTCTAGTCCTCTGGGATTTCCCAGGCTACAGGAGCTTTGAAAGATTATGTTCAGTGGATTACATCTGCCAGCTCCTCCTGGAATATAAACCCATCTGGCCCAGGTGATTTGTACTCATCTAGGATGGTTACTCTAGGTATTCTTACTAATTCCTTGCCTGTTCTCCTTCAGTGCTGGTTTTCATAGGTTGGACTTTTTCTTTCTTTTGTATAAAAACATGTGAATCTTCTGTTCCCATTAGTAGACTTATCATTTCCTTGACTTTGTTTTTTACATATTGAAATAAACCTGTATAATTTTTAGCATTAGTTGCTAGCCTTAAATTAGTTTGGGCCTCAGCTTTCCTGATTCCCTCCTTGCAGATTCAGGATGTTTGTTGGTATTCAGCTTTAATTATGTGTCCCTCTTTCCATTTTGTTTGCCCCTCAATTTGTCAGAGAGTTCTTTGTGCAGCCATGCTGGTCTCGTCTGATGTCTTTTTTATTTCTCTGTGGTATTGTTTTTTGCTTGGGCCTTCACAATTTCATTTTTCAGGGTTTTCCAAACATCTTGGATTGTTTTTCCTTTTAGGATTACTATCCATGGAATCATTCCTAGTCTCTCTCTTGGCTTGTTGAAGGCAGGCAGCTCTCTTAGAGCTTAAAACACTGACTTGGTTCATTTGCCTGTGGTTGCATTATGGTTAACATACTCTCTTTTTGCAGCAACCTCCTGCTGCCAAAAGAACTGGGAGTGGGGACACCAGAACTTACTTCTGACTATCCTTGTTTGTTCATTATCAGTATCAGACACAAGACAAAATGACACAATGGCATTCAAGGCCTCTGAGAGGCAGGACACTTCCATTCCAACCTCCAAAACCCAGCCAGATATGGTTGCTCCCAAAAGCAAAGCAGGAGGATTTGCAGGATAGGATATATAGGCTCCTGGGTCCAGATCGTTAACCTGTCAGTCCAGCCTGTTCCGCAAAGCAAGGAGAGTCCTCTTGAAGCAGCTGCTTCCAAAGGGCCCCTTTCCCCAACACCTATCAAAGCCTGGCCCCCTGCAGGGCATTCGAGTGTTCTATTCCTCTGAAGGAATGGAGGGCAGGTCTGCTCCGGCATCCAACTAGAAGCCCTTCAGGTCACCCCTTCCCAGTTCCTCCCGTTCTCCCTGGCAGGAATCTGCAACCCCCTTGTTCATCAAACACCACGCCCAGCCCTGGTCAGCTGCCACCATGCTGTGTTCCTTCTTATATCAGTGCCAAAGGGTCAATTTGCACAGCTGGACATCTGCTGAGCTCCAATCCTCTCCCCCCCCCACAAAAAAAATCTCTAGCTCTATTTTGGCCTTGGAGCCAGTTTCCCACCGGAGGGGAAACTAGCGATCGACACACCTACTGTTCACTCCAAAGACACACTGCATACAGCAAAGAGGCAGCAAGGATGCGTCAGGGAGTCTGGCAGTGGAACATCTTGGGATGTTGAGCAGTTTTAATTGGATTATGCACATCCTACTTCATGGCTTTGTTAACTGATTTAACGGTTCATCACTTTCATTACATTTGCTCAAGCCTTCTAATCATTTCCAGAGCTGCAAAGTGAACCAGGGCTCACTTTCAAAGGGCTGAAGCAAAGTGGGCAGGGAGGGAGGGAGGGAAGCCCAGTGAGGGTCAAGAAGAAGGGCGGCCCCTCCTCCACCACCACTTTGTTCTGCTTCCTTCCGGCCAGGAGGTTAGTGCTAACTAGGGGACTCGGGTTCAACAGGATGCCCAGACCAAGAGACCCCCAACTGGGAAGAAAAGGTTCTGGGAGGGGTTGTATCTCCATCTGCATTTTAAACTCCCACAATAGAATTTCTACCCTATTCCTATTTGGAAAGTTTTCAAAGGAGGGGAAAATGTAAGCACCTTGTGGCATCTTAAAGACAAACTAGTAACCCAACTGCTCTCTAATGTGCCAGATACAAGCTGTGGAGTTTCTTCTCCCATCTGCCTTCACTCTGCTTCCTGCAAGACCAGAAGGAAGACGATGCTTCCCCAATGGTTCCCTTCCATGCAGGCGGCATTCAGAACTCCCCTTGCAGCGGCTTCCAAAGCAGAGAGCCCCAAGCTAAGCCAGCTCCTGACCCAAAGACCTCCAACCAAAGGAGGGTCTCCTGGATATTTCTGCACAGGCAGGGAAAACAGTCAAAGGAGGCTCCAGTTCTGATCCTCAACTATCAGGAAGCAGAGATGACAACCCTACTCTCAAAGCAAGAAGGATCACACACACACACACCCCATATCCCACCAAGCTGATGTTTTTAGGGTTGTAAAAATGGGCTTGGAAATGATTGGGAGAAACACTTGGCATAGTTCCAAAAGACATCTATGGGGAAGCCTCTCATGTTGGACCAAAACAGGAGCAGTGGGCAGTCTGCATAAGGCTTTGGAGCAGTGATGGATTAAGTCCTGGAGAGGCAGAAAAGGAAAATGGGCCTTTTGCCCTCTGTGGGATGTGCTCCTAAGACCCAAGAATAATTCAAAAACAAAAGCAACCAGGTTGGTTTCTTCCCATCCAAGCCGATACAAATCCCAAACACTCAAAAATGAAGGGGTTAAAATGACCAGGCACATAAATCTGCTTTGGTAAACCTCCCCTGTTGCATGACTGCCTGCAGTGGCTTCCGAAGGAGCTACATGGAACGACAGCATGACCCCTCCAGGAAGGAGGGCCCCACGGAATCCCGGTCAGGGTCTCTCCTTGCAAAACAGGTGCTTTATAGTGCCTCTTGGACCCCCTCCCAATCCTCCTGTCCCCCAGAAGCCCCTGAATTTCCCTTCATTCCTTCCTTTCCGTTCCTGCCACTCTGTGTGCGTGTCAGAGGATTTGAGGCATTGCATGAAGAGCCAAGTGCTTTGCTCCGGCCCCCGAAGGAGGCTCACCGAACCCTAACCCTAAAGCAAGCTGTTCCACTGGTTAATTGTCCTCACTCTTAGGAAGTTTCTCCTTAATTCCAGGTTGCTTTTCTCTTTCATTAGTTTCCATCCATTGTTTCTTGTCCTGCCCTCGGGTGCTTTGGAGAATAATTTGATCCCCTCTTCTTTCTGGCAGCCCCTCAAATATTGGAATACTGCTATCATGTCACCCCTAATTCTTCTTTTCTCTAGACTAGCCAAACCCAAATCCTGCAACCATTCTTCTTCTGGTCTCCAGGCCTTTGATCATCTTAGTTGCTCTTCTCTCAACTTTTTCCAAAGTCTCAACATCTTTTTTGTAGTGAGGTGACCAAAATTGGTTGAATGTATTCCAGGTGTGGTCTTACTAAAGCTTTATAAAGCAGTACTAATACTTCACATGATTTGGATTCCATGCCTCTGTTTATACAACTCGGATTGTATTAGCTTTTTTGGCTGCTGCTGCTGCTGCACACGGCTGGCTCATATTCAAATGATCATCCACTAGGACTCTCACAGTTACTGTTTTTGAGCCAGGTTTCACCTAATCTGCACGTACTGTATACCTTTTGATTTTCCTGCCTAAATATAAAACTTTGCTTTTCTCCACATTGAAATTCATTTTTTTGGATAGGGCCCAGGGTTCAAGTCTGTCAAGATCTTTTTGGATCCCGAGCTTATCTTCTGGGGTATTGGCTATTCCTGCCAGTTTAGTGTCATCTGCGAATTTGATAAGTTCCCCATCTATCCCCTCATCTAAGTAATTTATGCTGCCCTTCTGCCTTGGTTCATGCCACACAACAGAAGCAGAGCGAGTGCCCTCAATGAGGGGCAATCACAACTTCACCTACCCCAATGATGGCATTCAGCTCCGTCATGGTCACCTGCTTGGCCCGTTCAACTGCCTGAGCCACTTGCTGCTGGTGCTGTGGAAAGACAGGTAGAAAGATGGGAGGGAGCCTTCCGAGGGCACACCTGTGATTCAGAAGCCAGCCAATTCAGCAGTTGGAGGTTTTGCCCCAGCAGAAGTCCAGAGCTCTTGCATCTTAGTGGGGACACCTAAGAGAAGTCTCACCGGATTCTCAAGCGTGTCCTTGCCCCGTCATTAAGAAAATGGCACTGACAGGGAGAGAGGGAGGGAAGGAAGGGGGGAGAATCTGTGGGTGTCCAGATGGTGCTGTGCCCCTAGCAGGCAGACCAATGGGTGAGGAATGAGAGGAACCAGTCCCAGATTTCCCAATATTGCAGCTCAATTACTAACTTAGAGTGTGGAAAAAATGAGCTAGACTTGGCAAGAGAAAAAGTAATTAGAGCTTTAGGGTCCATAATTGGCACAAGCCAATCGCGTGTAGTGGGCAAGTCTTTAAAACAGCAATATTTGGGAAAAGGAAGCTTAAATATCATCAGCCAACATGCCTAAGCAAAGAAGCTGTCCCAGAGCAAAACGGAAGGGGGCAGAAGGGGCAGGGAGGCAACCGATGCCACATAAAAGGAAGTGGTTAAGCTAAGAAGCTGGCAGATGGGGTCTCTGGGTCTTTGCCCCACGCACACCTCATTCAAGAAAACCAAGCTATGAAGGGGCATATTGAAACCAGGCTGACATGTGGCCTGGCACAGGAAACAGACCACGAGGACTGTGACAGGCTCAGGCAGCTTTGCAGGCAGGGGGCCTCAGATGAGGGGAAAGTGTTCCAAAGTACAGAAAGGAGAGGACAGATGCTTGTCTCCAGGTGAAAGCAAAACTGTCATTTTTGCCACAGGCCTGCTCCTGCCATACTCCTTAGGGGTGCCCAGGTAAGATGCAGCAGGCAGACTTTGACAGTGGGGGCTGTGGAGGGGCATCCCAAATCCAGCTTAGGCTTTCCGCCCTGCAAAGTCTCCTCCAGGCTGAACTGACAGGTTAATGATCTGGACGTCTTACCTCTTGTGATAGAAAAGGCATGATCTGGGCAAGAATCGTGTTCAGTCTCTTGGCAATCTCTGTCTAAAAATGTGGGGAGAGAAAGGAAAAAGAGAATGAATCGACTGGCTGTCATTGGTGACTGCATTTTTCAGGAAAAAAGCTCCTTCTGGAATCGGCATTTAGAGAGACTCTGCAAGTACTTGAAAAACAAGAACTTCTTTCATCACCACAATGGAGCCAGACCTGGGATGGGGCATCATTCTCGGGGCCAGCTGCAGACCCCAGAAGCTAAAGATGTGCAAGCATCCAAACACAGCTGCCCTCAGCCACAACCACCCCACAGCTGGGCAGAGGTGAGGGAACAGGCCTCCCTGAAATGAGCCAAGTGCAGCGGCCTTCATCCAAGGAGGTCTGCATAAGCTGGAGGAAGTGGAAGGCCCACCGCTCTGATGAAGCACCGTCCTGGGAGCCATGTTGGAGGAGCAGAGCTCCATTGGAATAAATAACAGCAGGCTAGAGATGCTTCCTGGGATTGGCTGCTTCTTTCAAGGCCCAGCAACAGGCGGCCATCTCCCGCTGCTCACAAAGCAGCCAACAAATAACAATAATACTTTTTTTTTTTTAAATCAAGGTGGCTCTAATTTTTATTAGTAAAAGTTGCTCTAATTAGAATAACCATAAAGGTAAAATAAATAGTATGAAAAAAAGGGAAATGCATTTAAAATAAGATACAGGTAGTCCTTGGCATATGACCACACTTGAGACCAAGTCAATCAATAAGTGACTTTTTGGCCCATTTTATGACCTTTTTTGGCCACATTTGTTAAGCGAATCCCTGCACTTAAGTGAATTATGCAATCGTTAAGTGAATCTGGCTTCCCCCATTGACTCTGTCAGTTGGAAGCCACTGAGAAGGTTGCCACTGGTGGTCACGTGACCCTGGGACAGGGCAGTTGTCATAAAATACGTGCCAGTGGCCAAGTGCCCGAATTCTGGTCATATGACGATGGTAATACTATAGTGGTAATAAATGTGAAAAACGGTCATCAATCACTTTTTTCAGTGCCATTGCATCTGAATGGCTGCTGCTGGAGAGACCATCCTGTTGAGGGAATTAATCTGGATTCCTTACATAAACACAGGAGGGCAAGGTCTGACCCCCCCCCCCATTCCTAACCGTTAGTCTTTCCCGGCAGAAGCTGCCAGCCTGGGAAGAGTCCTGAGAAGTAGGCCTAGTACAATAGAATAGCTACCGTAGTTTGGACTCTACCGTGAGGGTCTGGTTGTTCGTTCCTGACCCTTTCTGCCAAGGGCTCCTGGGGAACATGTTTGCCTCCTGCTCAGCCTCTGCCAGCCCACAACAGGACGCACAAGCTAACTCTTGGTCAAGACTGGGACATCATCACCAGGAAGACTCAGGAACTCAGCTGATTCAGAGATTCTGTGTAGTTTGATCTCTTCCTCTCCCGAAAGCAAAACAATTGTGCAAAGTGTGTGGATTTAGACATACTTTCACGTGGCTGTTATGGAAGCTTCCT
The DNA here is from genome assembly GCA_032467955.1 of Pseudoxenodon macrops. Classification (NCBI taxonomy): domain Eukaryota; kingdom Metazoa; phylum Chordata; class Lepidosauria; order Squamata; family Pseudoxenodontidae; genus Pseudoxenodon; species Pseudoxenodon macrops. Next base: position 26,432 of record JANHFT010006761.1, on the reverse strand, counting down.
TCCCAAAACGTTCGGGAGATGCCTCCCCCTCCTTTCAGACCGAAGGGAGACTCGGGTGCCAAAGGCAGAGGAGGAGTCCTGAACAGGCACCTTCCATGGAACATGAGCCTTATCCTCATCACCAACCAATTGCTCTTTGAAGGACCACAGGGAGCTGCAAAATCGCCTGCCTAAGCCAGGTCATTAAGCCATTTGCACTGGGGCTGCCAATCACTGGGAGGTCAGATTGGGAAGAGGCAAGGAGGAGGAACAGGTGGCCCAGATCAAGCAGCTTGATGCCAAGTGGCTCTTGCTCCCTTGGGAGTCAGCTCTTCAAGTGACACTCACACCAAATTGCTCTTTCTGCAGAGACATCTTACCAATCCTGTGTTACCAGGAGGAAGGACCCCCCAGAGAAATGAGAAAAGGCCTCAGGGGCGCCGTCACCTTCTCCTGAACAGAGATCTGGAAATCCAGGGCAACTTGCTCCCTGCCAGCCCAAGAGTACAGCTTTGCTTACAGTTGTCACTGAATGCAAAGTATGTTAAGTGTAATGCCCAGTTGTTCTTTCAAAGGCCCAGACCAACACATGACTTCTTGCCTACAGGATTGGCCACCCGAAAAGGATCAGGAGCTTCACAATAAGAGCTACAAGACACAAGGTTCCACTGCAACTGTCAAGATTCTTTCAAACCTTAATGCTTTTCAACTTGCCAATGAAGTGGGGGCAGGGAAGGGGGGAATGGCATGTGGGGAATGGATGCGGAGTGTGAAAGCATGGAAGCCAGCACTGCAGGTGCTTGAGAAAGAGATGGACTGTTCCCATAACAGAAGGACCTTTCAGAATCAGATAATGTGATCACCCAGGGGTGGGGAGAAGGGCAAGTTATTGTTTAACTGGGCAAGCATTTGCGTGGGAGAACCAGAGCTGGTACCAACATGGTGTATCCAATGAAGTTTTACTTTTGGGAATTCAGTTCTCCCGAGAGTGTGTCCTTGTCTTGGATTCACTACCCTGTTTCCCTGAAAATAAGTCCTCCCCGGATAATAAGCCCAATCAGGCTTTTGAGCGCATGCCCTAACATAAGCCGTACCCTGAAAATAAGCCCTCCCCAAAACACAGCAGCAGCCATGTGTGACCACGCTCGCCACCTCCCGCACCTCAAAAATAATAAGACCTCTCCAAAAATAAGGCCAAGTACTTATTTCGGGGGTCAAAAGACACAGTACATCTAGTTAAAAACGTTAGTCTCTTAAAAAAAATAAGTCTCCCTTTTCCGTTAAAACTTCCGTATTTCACCTGTGTTAAGCTTTTTGCCACATGGTTTTTAAATGATAAATATTTACATCTTCTTTTAGTTTTATAATCCAGAGAGAATGTGGCTCACCAAAAGGACTCATCTGCTGTTAAAAAAAAACCAATAACCTCATGCTATGAAATATTTATTTCAAATGTATCTAAGAAATGAGGTGGCAGGTTATATTGTTCCTAAAGGCTACACCATAGATGTGAACATGAATGGAACTCCCACCACCCAGATGCTCAACTCGCAAGTGTATTTCAGAAACTCCCATCTCTGCCATTTGCCTGCAGGAAACAAATGGAGTGACTTTGCATTCTTTCCTTCATCTGGAAAGATACTTTTGCACATTATTCTTGTGAGCTTGGCAGATGCTACATTTTAATTAATGGATTTGTTCCACTGATTGGAACTTATTAAACTTTAATATGTGGAAAAACTAGTCAACCGTTTAAAAATGTAAACGGATGATTAAACCTGAGCAATAAATAGGAATAATAATTTGTATGAAACTGTGGCCAAATTCTGGTGTTTATGGCTCTTTCAACTGTAGATGCTGAAGCTGCCTCAAATTTCAGGGAAAAGAATCACAGTATTTAATATGGAAGTGGTTTGCCTTAAAGCCAAATGAATCTTAACCTTGAAACCAAATCAATGTAGATTGCTCCATAAATTGGAACAAATGGATGGCATTGAGGGATGTTTGACATCTGTTAAAAGAGTATTGAAGTAGTGTCAGAGCTAATGTTACTAATTACATTTTCTTAGCCATGCATGCCATACAAAATGACAGGGAAGTGTCTTAGGTAATGCCAAGTATACATTTCACATTCTAGGACATGAAGTCAACTTCTGTGCTTAGTTTCATCTTAGTTTGTATGCCCACCCTTTAGCTATTGTCCAATGAGTCATCCCTTGTTTGAAGACTTGCTTCTCATCTTAAAGAACAAGTATATTTAGGAGGTAAACTGCAGCGTTGGAAAAGGAGAGTGCATTACAGCATTTAAATGGGAAATAACAATTTGGACATGTAAAATGAAGCATTCTCATGAAACAAACAAAATGTTAAAAAGTTGTAATATTTATGTAGTTACTTACCAAGCACATCTAAATTATATTAAAGTAACCAAAATATCTTTACAATCCTCAAGGCATGTCACAACTTTTTATCACCCCTAATGTTTTGAAATTGAAAGTTGAAAAAACGGGCATGCCCTAGTACATAAGCACCAAAGGCATAAAGGCACCATAATGCATTTTTGAATCTCTTACAATACAGAAGATTCAGCTATCCTTACTCTTCACTCCTTAGCCAAGAGGCTGGACCCTGGAAATGATAACAGTCTATTTCACAGTTAGGCCAAGCAGCACTCACTGAACTTTGAAACACTTTGAAGAGTCTTTACCTATTCCAATGTTCAAATCTTGGCTATATTTTTCTTTTAAAAAGAGTGCCTCTAGTCAGCAAAAATTAACAAGCCCTGCTTTATTTGATGCTGGAATGCTAAATCAGTCTGATCTGTCCAGAGATTGATAACATTTATAAAGCTTCTTTTAATGTTGGACCTTTATTGGCTGTGAGGATATTATTTCTTCTCCATCCTTGTTTCCCATTCTTGTTCCTCCTCTATCCTTGTTTTCACACTGTCAACTGTGACTGCTAATTGGACACCCTTGAATTCTGCATCATTTATGTATGCTTCTGCTTGGAACTGTTGGGATGACATGCTAGTGAAAAAACAAAGTATTATGGACTTTACTTGGTAGGTAACATCATAGACACCAACCTTAAAAAAAATGTTATAAGCAAAACGTTTGACTATTTAGCACGTCCAATGATCTTTAAATAGTTTTGACCGTTATAAAAACTACAGATTCATGGCTTCTGAGAAAAAATATAATTTACATTTTATTTATTAAATTTGTATGCTGCCCATCTCTGTCCAAAGCAAAGTTTTGTCCCAATGTGTGCATTTTTGATGTTTCTCTTATATTATCTGTGGATCTGGAAGAGTTTGAAAGACTGGTTTGTAGGATAAATATTCAAGACAACTGGAATTAATATTTAATGTTTAGAGTCCGCTGGCAGGGTTTCAAATATAATGTTTCTGAGTTCAAATTTATAGATGATGTAAATTTATTAGAGCATGACTCTGTGTGCATACTGTTGTATCACCCTATGATCTGTTTAATCTGTGAACTTGTAAATAGATTTTTGCAAAACATTGTAAGCTATCAATTGTTCAGTGGGGGGAAATGCCTCTGAAAGGCTGTTCTAAGCTTTCTCAGCATGGGAGATGGAAATATAAGTCAATACAGCATCTTCTTATCATTTAGAAAACACATTTTATGTAATTAGATTTCATCATTTTACTGTTCATTCCCCCAACTATACATAACAAAATTCATTGTATGCTGGAACTTTTGTGAGATTTTATTAACAAACTGGTATTATGCAAGCCAGAGTAATGGTGAGTTTTTAAATTAAAGTCTCTAAAGTGAACACATCCTTATTTTTGAAAGCATAGGTCTTGAAACCCATAGTGATGATGTTCATATTGCTTATGATAAGAATTAATAAAAGATGGATGTGCTCTATCTGTGGACCAATTGTGGTCTTTGTTACGTAGATCAGTTTGGCCTTTCCTTGCTAAAGATTAGACTCTAGCCAAAAATAATACATGTGAGTTCATGTAGTTTGTTTGTTTGAAGTTTTTTTCCAATATAATTTTTCTTTATTTTTTCATCTTTATACATCTCATGTCGTGAATGTTTGCTTTCTGGGTTTATACTTCCATACACTTAATCTTAACATTTTTCTTAATAATTACAATTCCTTTTCATTTTAACACTTCTATTATCATTCTTCCATTTTTAAGCTTTCTGGCACTTCTATCACATTACTTAACATCATAATACTTATCTTTTACTCTTTTTTCACCTCCTGTTATTATCCCTATTTTAATTCCCTTTTTTCCCCTCCTTTCATTCTAATAATCAGAGACATGGTCTTCCCTTTTTCCTTTGTATCCTATTTCCTTTTATCTATCATAGTTGATTTTCATAGTTATTTTTCACCTTGTACAGTTCTAATATTAATATAAATTACTTCACTTCTTTTTTTAAACAGTTTTGAAAACATGGTTTTTGTCTCTTTTCCCTCTTTCCATATCATTCTTACTCTTTGATACAGGCTAATTTTATCATTTAAATGTATCTAATAGTTCCATTACTTTGCCTCATTTCTATTCATTTATGCCATTCACATATTACTATACATTGCTAATTTACTTTGCAACATTCATAGCACATATTCAAAAATAATTTTCTTTACACCACATATAAACAATTGTTCCATTTATTTAATTCTAATCTACTAATTTTCATACCCATTATTCATTATACTTTTTAAGACATTTAGTTCATATTCTTTTTCTTTCTGTTCTCTTTTATCCCTTGTCTTTCACCCTACTCCATATTTTTAATCTCCTTTTTTTTTGGTTGTCTCCCAATATTTTAATTCTCTCATTTCATCTATTCCTAAATCCATTCTTTTTACTATACTCTCTAGTTTCCTCTCCCCTCTTTTTCCCCCTTCATTGTTTTGTTTTGTTCTAATCTTTTCTAGCCCCTCTTCTTTTCCCTCTTCTGCCTTTCTTTTCCTCCCGTTTCTTTCCCATACCATCTAAGACAGTGATGGCGAACCTATGGCACATATGCCACAGGTGGCATGCGGAGCCATTTCTGAGGGCACGTGAGGTGTTGCCCTGTCAGCTGCAGCACACTTGCATGCACTGACCAGCTGATTTTTAGCCTTGATTTTTGGCCGTTTTTCACCCTCCGGAGGCTTCAGGAGGCTCCGGAGGCTTCGGGACGCTTCCCTGAAATCTCCGGAGGATGAAAAATGGCCCAACAGGCAAACCGGAAGTGACTTCAGGGAAACCTCCTAAAGCCTCCAGAGGGTGAAAAACAGCCCAATAAGCAAACCGGAAGTCTGTTTCCGAACTTCCCGAACTTTGCCCGTATGGCAATTTTGTGCCTTCAGGAGGTTCCCCTGAAGCCTCTGGAAGGTGAAAAACAGCTAATGAGCAAACCAGAACTCCTGTTGGGCCGTTTTTCACCCTCTGGAGGGCGAAAAATGGCCCAATGGGGGTCGTACGTACATGCGCAGTGCAGTGAGGGTGGGGGTGGGGGGTTGACACGCATGAAGAAAAAGGTTAGCCATCACTGATCTAAGATCTTTCCTTCTGTTCTAGACTCTTTTTCACCCTTGATATTACTATCATCTCTTTGTTATTTTTTCTTTCTTGTTGCTTATTTTCTGGTTCTGATATTTTTTCCACCTTTCCAGGATCCTCCATATTTTCCTCATATGTCTGACTTGCATCTGTTATTCCTTGTGTTATATTCTCCAGCTTTAGCTCTATACGATTCATATCGCCAAGTATTTCCATCATCTCCATCTGTAGATTTTTTTATATTGTCCTTAATTTCCTGATGTATCCGTTCCATGTCTTTTATTCCACTTATTCTTCTTTTTACAGTCCAACCAAATTTAAAGAGAGTCCAGGGATTTTACCACCTTTTCTTCCTTCTTTTAGGTTTACTCAGTTGTTATCCAAAAGAAACAAAAGTTCTGAGGATTACATCATTTCTTTTCCTTTTAAAATGGCGCTCCTGCTTCCGTTCCACTCTGTTTCTCTTCGTTATTCCTGTAGTCCAATTTTATAATCCAAAATTGGTTATTTTATATTTATTGTTCCAATGTATATTGTGAGTAAGTACCGTATTTTTTGGAGAATAAGATGCTCTGAAGTATAATACGCACCTAGTTTTTAGGGAGGAAAACAAGAAAAAAATTCTGCCTCTGCCTCCCAGCAATTTGCCTCCCAGCAAACAATACAGATGATATACACTGTTTGCTGTGTATATCTGTGCATGTGCGCTTGACCCATAGAAAGAGCAAAGAATTGAAGACATGTACATTATGGCAGTATATTAATGCCAGAAAGTTTTCTTAAATGTAGTCACACTAACTCCTCCCAATTATTTAAA
>JANHFT010006761.1:0-15450 GCA_032467955.1 Pseudoxenodon macrops | reverse complement strand
TATACTATTACACTATTTGGTTCAGAATACTTTTTTCCTTGTTTTCCTCCCTCAAAATTAAGGTGCGTCTTATACTCTGAAAAATACGGTAGTTAAATGCAGTCAACTACCAAGCAGAGGCAACAGCAGGAACAGTACATCACTTGAGACGACTCAGATAACGAGAACCTTAGTTCACTCTATTCTTATTCTCATGAAGTATGTTCATTTCACATGCATACCAGTGATTCCCAAAAATCTCTCCTCATCCCCCCCAGAACCTATTTGCAGCCAAACATCCATAGCTGACCAAATTAAGTAACTGACCTTTTCTATACCCATTTAGGCTTTATTCTTTGAGGATGTGGTCAAGAAGAGCCATGGGAAATAAGCCAGGTTCTCAAGACTGGTTTCCTCTAACGGTTAGCCACATGCACCCCCTTTTGCTCCCAACAGCAACTGAGGCACAACCCGAACATTTTCTTTAACTGCATGGTTAACAACCACAGAGGTGGTTTCTCTGCTCTGCATTTGATTAAGAATGCTGCAGAGTGACGTCTAAGCACACAACCCTCGTAGCCCGGCCATATGGTTTTTCCACAGCCACCTTTGCTTGGATGGAATGGCAGCCATGCTGCTATCAGATCTAGCACACAATCTGACAAACCTCCACCTACTGCCCAACAGCATCAGCCTCTTCTACAGTCTTACTCAGAGTGAACCACGGCTGCCTGGTATTCCCATCTTCAAGTAATAAATCACAGTACTGCACGAGTACACTTTCTCCGAAGGACCCTCAAGTCTCACCACGCTTGCTAGTAGGCAAATAAGCACAGAACTGCCACGCATGCCTGATTCCTCCAATTACAGCTTCATTTGGGAAGCTTGGAAGAACTTCAAAGGCTTCAAGTGTCCTCAATAACTAGACAAATTTCTTGTATCTGACAGGTATTGTACTACACAAGACAACACCAAGATGCCTGTTTTTTTAAAAAAATTCTGAAGCCACATTGTACTGTCCTCTCTCCTCAGTCCCAATATTTGCATCCAGGTTCAGTCCCTCAAAGTCAAAACCACTCAGTCACCAGATGGGCCTGAAGACAGAACTGTGTGCGCCGGTTCAAGAAAGTTCAGCATAGCGTTCAGAAAGAAAAAGACAAAAGCAAAACTAGCACCACCAAAGATGCTAATTTGATCTCATCCAGCAATATTTCCCCATTAAAGAATTGAAATGCCCTCCAGACACACTTGTAACCATCAGCAAGGGAGCCAATGGTCCATCAAAGAGACCATCGCCAAAACAGGCCACAGATTGAATGTGGACAACAGAAAGAGGGGAAAGAATAACCTCAACCTAATTTCCTTGCCCCAAATCTATCCATTTATTGTCATGGGTACCATAATCAGCCTTATTCAGTCTGGGACCTGAAATACAATGAAATCGTAATTCCCAGAGGCCTGAACCAGCTGGGACTTCTGAGAGTTATAATTGGCATCTCTGGAAGGCATGCAGCTGGGGAAAAGGCTGCATTAATCTGTAGCTACCTATATCCATAGTAGCTTAGAAAAAAGGATCAGGTAACTTGAAGGTAAAATCAGAAAGCATCAGGTGCAACTAAGGACATCTATCTGATTGTGAAGGAGAAAGGCCAGAAAGTTGATGCAGGAAAGAGCCCCATTTCTCACAAGTAGCCAATGTGGTTTGCATGCACTTTACAGAGAAAACAGCTGACTGGGGTGGCAGGGGAAGCCTTCAGCAAGGATGGTGCTCTCCCAATGCCTCCTCCCCTCGTTTTGCCCAAGGGAAGGCAGCCAAACAAGGGCGCTGGACGAGCTCCGCCCCCCCCATCTCTCTCTCTCTCTCTCTCTCTCTCTCTCTCTCTCTCTCTCTCTCTCTCTCTCTCTCTCTAGGGGAGGGGACAAAGCCAATGTATGTCTCTCTCCGGGAACTTACCTGTCCACCCTAATGGCCAGGCAGTCTGGAGGCACCTAAGGAGAACACTCAATCAAGGGATGGCCCTTAAGTGCCTGGGGAAGAATGAGAAACTTAATTCCCCAAACACAGGCTGTGTAATTTCACAGCCTCTGCTATATGTCACATCATGCCGCTTTCTTTTGAAAGCCATCCTCTTTGCCAGACCCTCCTGTACAATACAGGCCACATGCTTTACTCCTGAGCACATGCACAGCACAGTGCTCTTCCACTATTTCCAATCAAGACCAGTGAAAAGCATTTCCTTATGAGATAAGCAGCTGGCTCCTCACTTTTGACTACAGGTACTTAATAAAAAGAAATAACCAGAAAGCCACTTTTCAAGGCACCTGCAAAAAGAAGCAGCCAGATGGCTTTGTGACCTTAATGAAGCAACTGATGGGGTGATACCAACTCATAGCCACCAGCCAGATGAGTGCCATCTCTGTTAACTGCAAGATGCCCAGCAGATGGGGGAGGGGGAGGGACCCAGAAAGGGGAACCTGAGTTCAAATTGGGAGAGGTTCACAGGGGTGTCAAGCAGGCCGCCTTCTGTTTGCCAACCAATTTGGCAGAGCTGTCAGAGGGGGAAATGAGAGGACAGCATGATAGGATCTGGCTTGAGCCCCTGAGTGAACGGTGGGATATTTTCTCAATAAGGAAATAAATATAGTAAAATGCACTCTTGAAATTCCAAGATATATTATAGTTGAAAAAATACTGCCAGAATTTGGCTACAACAGCTGAAATGAAGTTTACTCGCAAAGTCAAGGAAGGCCCATTGTTCTGTGAATCCTTTAGTCATCCTGAATTCAGGCCAAGAGAAAAAAAGCAACACCCCCCCTCCCCCCAATTGCAACCCAAAGTCTACAGGCTTCATTCTGAGACTCCCTTGGGAAAGGCAGGGGTTTTCAAGGAAGGCACTCACCTGCTTGTGCATTTCAATGTTCAATCCGTAAGACATTTCATAGTACTGAAAAACAAAAGAGGCGCAAGCTTTTTACTAATGATGCAAGAAATGTTTGGAAGAAACTAAGCATGCCCCAAATTCAACATCAAAATGACAAAATTGGATTAATTATGACCTTGAACACCTCAGTTCTCTACAGGTCACCCTAGCAAAAGTAGAAGAAGACAGTCATCAAATGTCTCTTCCCTTGAGCCAAACCCTCAGCTACCCAGGGAGAAATTGAGCCCCTGCTGCCTCCAGGAAGTGCACAGCCCAGGCAGTTCTAGTGTTGGGGGGAGCCCTGGGGCCCCCCCTCCAACACTGCAAAGTAAGGCATAAGGTGCTCAGGGTAGGGGAAGCCATGGGGTTGGATACCATCAGCACCCATCAACTCTGGAACGTAATGATCCAGGACAGCAGAAGCTCCCTGCCACAAGCACCCAATTTACAAGCAGTGCCAACTAGGCCAGGCTTTCCTACATACAGGGACACAATACAATGCTTAGACAACTGCCATCCTAGAAAGACTCCATTCACAACTGAAGAGCTGAGCAGGAAATCAGTTGATAGTCTTTCAAGGAATACATAACCAACCTATTTTCTTAACAAGCCCTTTCAACATGCAAGAAAATGGCCACAAACATGCCAGGCCTCTAAATAACACAGAATCAGCCATTGCTTTGAAGCCAGGCTGCCTTAGTTTCCCCAGGTAGATGAAGCCACTGGAGAGAGAAACTTCCCAAAACCAGAGCAAATCTTTAAGGTCCCAGAGACAAATAGGGAGTTTCGGGACAGCTTCAGCTGCCTTAAAATCTCAGCAAGCTCCGCATACCCAAATGTCATCGTATAGGCCGTGCCACCCAGGTTATTAATGGCTGCCTGGAATAATTATTGAACAGCCACAACCATAGGGAGGATTTGTGGCAGCAGTGAGGAAAGGATGGCAGGAGCAAAAGCAGCTGACTACACAGCACAGTGTTCAAACATTTACCCACCACTGATCTTATATTCCCCCTGGGGACATTAGGAGGTCACCTCCAGCCCAGAAATCCTTCTGGGTGAGTCCCCAAAAAGAGAAGTGACACTGAACACAATTTTGGTAGTTTGGCAGAGCACCCCTTCCTGACGTATTCTTTAAGTAGGACTTTGACATGCACCAGCAATCAGCTCAGAGGCAGCAGAAGGACCGGAAGCTCAGAGCCTGCAAAACCCACAGACCGCACAGAGCCTTAAGAGGAACAAAGAGCATGTCAGGAACCTCAAACCAGGATCCACAATACAACAAACAGCTTTCAGGTCAAACAACCAGGGCAGTCAGAATTACGGACCATCTTTTGAGCAAAGGGCCCATGTTAACCAGAGAATTTTCAGTGCCTTCCGTCAGGGCTGTGCATGGCAGCACCCGGACACCACAGCTAGGGAGATCGGAGACTGCGATCTAGGCAAGCTCTCTCTGCCCTCCCCTCCAGAGCATGACCATTGGGGCTACTTTTGGGAGCCCTAATAAGCGGGACTCAAAAGTGATGAGCAAGCAGATCCCTCCCAGTCCTGTTCCTGCAGAGCCTGAAAAGTTGTCTCTTACCATGACATAGTGGCGCTGCATTTCCGTCTTTTCATTTGCAAGCTTATCATACTCCACTTTCAGACTAAAAAATAGGAAATTTTAAAGTGACATGACAGACAAAACATCATTCCTTCAAATACAAAGGAAGGAAACAGGAAAAAACATGTCCACAAATCCCATATTTTGACATGAAACACTTCCTTCCTTCATGTCTACTAGCTGTGCTCATAAAAAGGTTTAAGTCTTTGACAAAAATGAACTCTGGCCCTCAGGACTGGAGGCCTAGAGAAACACACCCCACGCTCTAAAGCTAAAGCACCCAGAGAGAGAATGGCACTCAGGCTGGGGGAAAAGTCACCATTCCTGGAGTTTCTTTTCATGCAGGTAATCCTCGACTTACGACAACAATGGAGCCCAACATTTCTGTTGCTAAGTGAGACATTTGATAATTGAGTTTTGCCCCATTTTATCACCTTTCTTGCCACAATTCTTAAGTGAGTCATTGCAATTGATAAGTTAGTAACCTGGTTGATAAGTGAATCTGGTTTCCCCATTGACTTTGCTTGTCAGAAGGTCACAAAAGGGGATCACTGAACCTTGGACCACAACAACGGTCATAAGTATGAATCAGTTGCCAAGGATCTGAATTTTGATCATGGGGATGCTGCAATGGTCATAACTGAAAAACGATGTCATTTATTTCAGTGCCGTTGTAACTTTGAACGGTCCTAAATAAACTGTTGTAAGTCGAGGACTACCTGTACAGTTAAAGCAAAGAGCAGGCAAACCCAGTGGGGGTAGAGGGAAGGAAGCCACCAGCTGCTCTGGGCTTCCTTAACAAGCCAGAAGATGGGAATGCCAAGGCAAAAGAGCCAGCAGCATTCAAGGGCCAATGCTTGGCACCGCCAGGATTTCCAAAGGAAAAGGTTTCCCTGTCAGGCATTTCCGACTCTGGGCCACAGGGCTCATCTCCGCTTCTTGGCTGAGGGAACCAGCATTGTCCGAAGACAATTTCCATGGCCATGTGGTCAGCATGGTTATATGCCAAAAGCACACGGAACACTGTTACCTTCCCACTGAAGTAGTACCTATTAATCTCCTTGCTGCTTTCGAACTGCTAGGAGGGAAGAACCTGGGGCCAGGAACGGGAGAAGTAGTAGTGGGATTTTACTCCCAAGGAAATGGGGGCAATGAGGCCCAGAAGTTTTAGGGCACAGCTTAGAATCCAAAGCCTTTTTCAGGGGAGCCGATGGAGGAGAAAGGGAGGCAGAAAACAGCATTTGAAGGGGGAGGGGGCTTTCCACAGAGCAGGGGCGCCTACTCCCTGCCCCCCTTATCCAAGAGTGGCCCTGAAGGCCTGGCTGCAGGACCTGAGTGGAGCATGCTCACCTGTGGTACTGGGCCTGCAGAAACTGGAACTCGTCCTTAATCCTGTCACAGGATTCAGCCACTGTGAATTTAAAGCCAGGCTGTCCAGGCTGGTGGGGGCCCTGAGGAAGAGACATGTTGACTGGTGACCAGGGGGAGCACAGCCACCCCTCCCCATGCCAGCACAACCGGCTGACCCTTCACCTCTCAGCCTCATGGGAAAAGGCTGGAGGACCACCTGGGCTCTGCCCCCAAAGGGCATTGGGTTGGCTACAGTCTAGCTCAGCAGGGCCGGAAAGGGGGGAGGATCAAGGGTTCCTTGAAAAGAAGGGAATATTGGAGGAGGCCCTTAATGAGCAAATGACAACAAATATTATATTAATAACGATATTCCAGACCCTCCCTGACACCGGAGATGCGGTTTTACACACATTTGATTCATCAGTTGAATAAACCAACTTGCCAGGACCCGGCCGACTTTCAATGAGCCGGTGTGGCGAATCGACTGCTTCGTCTTTCCCCAGCCACCTTAACTGATTGCAAGGAAGCGGGGACCGAAGGAAAAGCATCGCTAGCTGACCCGACGAGGGTGCGGGGTGTGTGTGTGTGTGTGCTTTGAACCTTGGAGGCGGACCCTGCCCAAGAAAGGAAGGCTCTCCGGCCGAGGCCCAGCGCCACTCACCGGGTGCCGCCCCTGCGGATACATGGCCCGCCGCCACGGGGACCAAGACTCCTGAAGCCGGGACAAAAGAGGCGACCGCGGACGGTTCAGCACCCGGCGGCCCACGGAGCCAGCAGCGCCTCCTCGTCGTCCTCCACCTCCGGGTGGAACGGCGGCGGCGGCCGGGCTTCCGCCGGGCGGGCGGCCGCGATGGCTGCGCCGCCGCTCCCGGGCATCCTAGCCCCCCAGGCTCGCGAGGATTCTCCCCGGCCCGATTCCGATCCGGCGCCGCTCAGACAAGCCGGAGAACTGCGCGCACTACCGGCACTTCGGCTACGCGCCTCGGCAGGCCGCTTCCCGGGATCCGAAGCGGAGTAAGTCTGGGCGAAGCGCCGCGCTCCTTCCCGCAGGTAGCCGGGAAACGGCAGGCGAACAAAGGCCGGGCGGGCCAAGAGAGGCGTCTCCTCCTCCTGCCGCTCCGCGGAAATCCAGCGAGGCCGCGGAGGCTCCCCGAACGAACTTCCCACGGTCCGCGCCCCAAGGCGGCCGCTCCGGCGAGGCTCGACGGGCAAAGCGGGCCCCCCCGCGGGAAACGAGCCCCTGCTTCCCGCTCCGCTCCTTCCCAGGCCGCCCCGCACCCTCGGCCTCAACTCCAGCTGCGCGGGGGGGGGGGGCGGCCGGAGGAAGAAAGAGGGAAGTGAGGCGAGCAGGAGGGGAGGGCGCGCCTCCCCGCCGCTCTGCGCCAATCACCGCGCCGGGATCCCACGTGGGGAGCTCCCGCTCTGATTGGGGCCTGGGCGGAGGGGGCGGGGAGCGTCCCGGGCCCCCTGCGTGGACTCCTCCTCCGTCCCGGCTCCCTTCGCGCCAACGGCTTCCGAGGGCGGCGGAGTTCGGCCCCTGTTGGACTCTGTTCCAGCTGAGGCATTTCGGGGCCTTCCAAGGGTTAAGGCTGCTGAACCGCACCGAGGCTGCCGTTGGCCGTAGCCGTCCCGGTCAAGCTAAGCGCCGGCCGGCTCACGGGACGCGTCAAGCCCTCTAGAGATTCGCTGCCGTTTCCCTAGGACTCGGCGCCTCCGCGCGCCCGTTCCCGGGGCTGAGGGCCTGTTCTCGGCGCCCAATCCCGGGCGAGCAGGGTCTGAGCGCTGGCAGGCTGCCGGCGGAGGGCCGGGGTCGCTGCGGCCTCTGCGAAGGGCTGGGCGCGGGGCATTGTCGAGCCGCCGGGAGGAGGAAGCAGCCGCGCTTCGCCCACGGGACATTTCCACAGCGGCGACCGCCGCGGAGGCTCCCCTCCCGCAGCCGGGAAACCCCGGTCGGAGAACGCGCCGGGCGCTGCCTCCCAAGTGAGGGTGGTAGCGTTACCGGAGGGTTGCACGTGCCTCGGCCGCCTGAGGCAAGGGGTTCCTAGGGGCGTGCAAAGCGCTTCCCTCACGCGAGAGGCGCCCCTCCCCCCCCGTTCAGCCAAAATGGCTTCTGACGTGACGTCACGAGGGAAGCTTGCGCTCCGCCCCACGTGGAGCACGGCGGCGCTAGTTAAGGATGGCCAATCGGCGTCCGGGCAAGCGCTTTCCCGGCCGCCCATTGGCTCGCTTGACAGCCGGCTGCCACTCCGAGTCGGCTGTCCGTCAACCCACGCGGGCCGCGGAACCTAGCGCTGCCGATTGGGCGGCTTCCCCGCGGATGCGCGCGCGGCTCCTGCTCGGGACGGCGCTTAATTAGCTCGGAGCGGCTTCTCCGTCCAGCTGCAGCCATCGGCCGCTGGCGGATGCCGGAGGAGCCCCGCACAAGGGCGGCCGTCGCTCGTCAGCCTCGCCCTCCACTCCCGCGCCGTTGCGAAGCCGGGAGAGGAAGCGCGGCTAAGGGCTGCAGGACTGCCGACTGAGCTCCGCCAAGTGAGACTCTGGGAACGCTGCTTCTTGCGGAAAGTGCGTCACCCAGTTAAAAGAAATCAATATCAAGGAATTAATATTGTCTGAAATCTTCATTGCAATATGTCGCTGCTGGCATTGAAAAGGAATGACAGTCCTCAAAATAGTTCATTAATTATAACTTTATAGCTGGCTGAAAGGAAAGCAGATTTGGAGTGGGGCAATATACAGTCCTGGCCAAACGTGAGAATGACACAGATTAATTCTCACAAAGTCTGCTGATCCAGTGTGGAAGATGGCAATGTGCATATACTCCAGGATGTTAGATCAGATTAATTGCAAAGTCCCTTTGTGCCATGAAAATGAACTTAATCCCCCAAAATCCTCTCCACCACATTTCAGCCCTGCCACAACAGGAGCAGCTGACATCCTGTCAGTGATGCCATCATTAATTCAGGCATCAGTGTTGACCAGGACAAGGTTGGAGACCACTCTTTGCCATGAGTTAGAATAACAGCTTTACAAGGAGGGCGGTGCTTGAAGTCATTGTTCTTCCTCTGCTCACCATGGTTACCTGCAAGGAAACGTGCAGTCATTATTGCTTTACACAAAAAGGGATTCACGGGGAAGGATATTGCTGCTACTAGGATCTACAATTTATCAGATCATCAAGGATAGAAAAGTTCAATTATTGTGAAGAAGGCTTCAGGGTGCCCAAGAAAGTCCAGCAAGCTCCAGGACCATCTCCCAAAGGTGATTTCAGCTGTGGGATCTGGGCACCGCCAGTGCAGACCTTGCTCAGGTATGCATGCACAGTGAGGCGAAGACTTTTGGAAGATGGCCTGTTTTCAGGAAAGGCAGCAAAGAAGCCACTTCTCTGCAGGAAAAACATCAGGGACAGACTGACATTCTGCAAAAGGTACAGGGATTGTGCTGCTGAGGACTGGGGTAAAGTCATTTTCTCTGATGAATTATCTTTCCAATTGTTTGGGGCATCCAGAACAAATCTTGTCACAGAAGAAAAAGTGAGCGCTACCAACGATCCTGTGTCATGCCAACAGTAAAGCATCCTGAGACCATTCATGTGTGAGGTTGCTTCTCAGCTCACTCACAATTTTGCCTAGGAACACAGCCATGAATAAAGAATGGTACAAAAACATCTTCAAGACCATCTTCTCCCAACCATCCAAGAACAGTTTGGTGATAAATAATGCCTTTTCCAGCATGATACCTTGCCATAAGGCAAAAGTGATAACTAAGTGGCTTGGGGACCAAAACATCGAGGCTTTGGGTCCATGCCCAGGAAATTCCCCAAACCTTCATTCCATTGAGAATTTGTGATCATCAAGAAGTGGGTGAACAAACAAAAGGCCACGAATTCTAACAAGCTCCAAGCATTGATTATGCAAGAATGGGCTGCCATCAGGATGTGGCCCAGAAGTTGATTGACCACATGCCAGGGCAAATTGCAGAGGTCTTGAAAAAGAAGGGTCAATACTGCAAATATTGGCTCTGCATAAACTTAATGTAATTGTCAATAAAAACCTTTGACACTTATGCAAATGCTTGTACTTATACTTCAGTATACAGTAGAACCTCGGTTCCTGAACACCCCAGTCCACGACCAAATCGGTTCCTGAACGAAAAATCCAATCAAAAGTTACCTCTGTTCACGACCATATCTTCGGTTCCCGATCAAACCCAGTCGTGGCGATTTTCCCTTCTGCGCCATTTTTTTTGTGCGCATGCGCAGTAAGTTGTGTTTCCGTTCATGACCAAATCGGGTGCCGACCGGGATCCAGGAACAGATTGTGGTCATGAACGGAGGTTCCGTTGTACACCATAACATCTGCATGAAGATCTTCCAACACTGGAGCAGCAGACTTTGTGAGAAGTAATCTTTGTGTCATTCTCAAAACCTTTGGCCAGGATTGTGCTTTCTAACTAAGAACAGTTGAAAATCCTAACTTCGCTTACTTAAGCGTATTACCCCAGAACCACAGTCCCCAAATTGTTGTGAGGTTCCATCCTCTAAGCATTTATCACCACTTCTGCAGTGAGCCAGGTTTTCCAGACTGAACACACAATTTCTCCCTATCCAGATGTTGCTTCAAGCAGAAAGCCACTCCTGTAATGTTTGCATAGGCCTGGTTTCATAAAATCCAGTGTGAGAGACCCAGGATTTCCAGATAATAACTCCAGTAAAATCCACAAATCAGCCATTTTATTCAGCTTCCATCAAAGTTCCATGTAGAAGTTCAGAGCTGCTTGTATTGGATGAGTGATGTGTAAACCAGGTGGACAGGAAAAGAAAGCAAATTATTCTTTCCCAGATGAGTTGTATGACAGAAATCCAAGGAAAAGGACTGCAAATTACTTTGAAAGAAATCCTACTGTAGTTTTCAGTGAAGTACAAACATTTCCATATGGATAATCCTCTGGCGTCAAGGATGATCCTGAAAAAAGATAAACCACTGGAATGCAGCAAAGCAGCCTTTGTGCCAATCTGCCTACATCTAGAAGAGGAGTTTAGAAACGGGCAGGAAAGAGACCCGAATCTCTCTTGAAAACACCATTTTTGAATCCTGCAGTACAGTATACAAGAGAGTCAACAAAAACACACACACTTTAGGTCTTTCTCTCTTCAGAAGAAAAAAGCATACTCCACTAACAGATAATTTATTGGGCTGGGTTTGGCTGTCTTGGGAAGAATGTGTCTACCTGGGCTGCTCCATTAAATCACGTTGCAGGCTTCTGTAATAATTCCAAACACTTTTATGAGAAAGAATTTCTTGTATCTCCTCCACCTTTCATTGTGCAAATGTCCTTCCAAGTTCAAAACAGATGGTGCACACAAGGCAGGGCGCAGATTGTAGAGATAATTGGCTGCCAGCAAGTGTTCAAAGCAGAGCAAACAGTTCCCCAAGAGGAGCTTGGCTTGCACACTCCCACAAAGGAGGTGGAGAGGCCCAGCCTTCAACCACCCCAGCGGAAACGCCTTTGGACAAACAGGATTTTTCCCTTTTGTAAAAAGCAATATGTAAACATGCACCTAGGGCTTGTTAAAATAGTTTAAGGTCACAATAAGAGAGAGAGAGCAATTTATCTGCTACCTAGAGAGAGAGAGAGAGCAATTTATCTGCTACAGAGAGAGAGAGCAAGAGAGCAATTTATGGATTTGATTTGAGGTGAGCCAAATTAGGATCTGCCTGGAAATGATTTCTCTCAGTTGTGCTGGAGGACTTCAGGTGGGACTGAGAGGAAGTCTCTGCTCTTTGAGAGGAGAAATACTTTTGGGAAAAATGTTGTTTTTTAAAAGGTGGGCCATGTGGGATTTTCCTTGAGATTCCTAGGGCTGCCCTTAACCTTGTCGTTCCAGTTTTCTCTTTTCAGAAAAATAATCACAAGGAGGCAGAGAGCAACCCCTTGAGCTCTGGAAGGTCTACCTGCTATTTCGGAGGTCTTTGAGTAGGGGTTCTCAGCCTTAGCAACTTTAAGATTGTGGACTTCAACTTCCAGAATTCCCTGTAGGCTTTATGCAGTGCTAAGGGTTGTTCAGTTGTTGCAATGCAGGCTGCTTTGTGGAAGGACTAATGCAGGACAGGGAATTTGATTATGATCTTGTGTACCTCATATGTTACTATCTCATAGGCTACCTTCTAATACCACCTGCCTCAAATATGACTAGTCCAAATTCATTAAAAACACTTCGTGATGTTCAGAAACAGGTTTGCCTCCCATTTGACTGAGCAGAGCAAGGATGAGGAGTTGGGGCAGAGGCAGCATCTGTGAGTTCTTTTCAGGTGGCCAGACCTCTTGGGCTGATCTAAGAATTCTAGAAGTGAACCACTGGCTAAAGGGTTGGTGTCATCAAAAAAACTTTGGATTTCTGGACCGTGGTCTGTGCTGCCTCCGAGATGGGCTTTTGACAAGGGATGGGTTGCCCCTCACAAAGACTGGAAAGAATGTTTTCGGAAACCGACAGGATCAACTTATCAGGAGGGCTTGAAACTAAAATTGAGGGGGGAGGATGACCAGTCTTTAGGATTTGCAGGACCTAATTCCAAGCAAAAACACCTAGAGAGCAAGGCAAATAACGAAGTAAGGAGGGATGGGAAGGAAAATAAATTCAAACACCAAGTAGGAGACAAAGAAAGCATACCCAGTCAGGCATAAAGATATTGAAGTGCCTATATACAAATGCACAAAGTCTGGGAACAAACAGGGTGAACTTGAATTATTAATACTTGAAGGTACTTGAAGGACATAATTGTAATAACAGAAACTTGGTGGGACGAAACTCACAACTGAAACATACTGATAGAAGGCAGAATGGGACTGTTCTCGTACCCTTGGGTTCCACCTCCAGCCATTCATTCCTAATGTTTCTCTGCAGCTGACATGCCACTAGGTGTTTGCCCCGGACAATGGGCCCCAGCCCCTTCGTCATGGCCCATTCGCTGAAATACGGTTCACTCTGCTTTTGAGCACACGGGACAGTACACCGCCTCCCCCCACCCAACCCCACTAATCCAACCTGGGCTTGCCATTGGCAGTGTCCCCCCTCCCCTTTGTCCCCCCCTTTCATTTTCCATTTCTTCGGCAGGACCTCCCCGTCCATCCACCTGACCGAATTCCCTCCTTTGTGCCCAAACTCTAGAGAGGTAGCCAGAGTTGGATGGTGTGGCAGGATGAGGTAGGCAGGGAGGTGGGGGTGTCAGAACGGAGCGCCCACCCAGGAACAGAGGGAGAACGGGTCCCTAATGGGGAGGGTCCCGCAGAATCCCGGTGAACATCTCTCCCTGCAAAATGAGTTCTGGGGTGGCTGCTGCTGCAACCAAGTCTCTGTCCCCCTCCCCGTTACATGAGTCTCCCCCAGAGCCGGTGGCTCCTACCTTTCAGAGAGGCTGGGGGGGAGGTGGCCTGGGCCACATCCTGGCTCTGCAATGCTTTTGAACCCGGGAAGAGCTGGAGCGAGGATCTGTGCTGCAGGGGGGGGTAGCAAGACAGGCAGTTCCCCCCGCCCCAATACGCCCCCCTGACTTTCCAAGAACCCCCGGGCCCATCCCTGCAGCCCTGAAGGAGCTTGAGTAGGAGCCTGGGTGGGGGAGACGGCGTTGCAAGTATGCCCCCCCCAGTGAGACTCCTGAACAGCCAAAGTCCACAACTACCCTCCCAGCCCAAGTGAGTGCTGCTTTCCACTTTTTCCCTCTCCCTCTCTTTCTTCCCTTCCTCCGATTGGCTGGTGGTAAGCTGTCCCATGCGCCCAAAAGCCCGGGGTGAACCATATTTTGGTGAATGGGCCATGACAAAGGGCCTGGGACGGAGGGCTGGGGCCCATTGGCTGGGGCAAACAGCTAGGAGTGTGTCAGCTGTGGAGAAATGTTAGGAATGAATGACCATAGGCAGAACCCTGGTGACGAAGCAGGCAGTCCTAGACCCGATAGAAGGATACAGACTTCAAAAAAACCAGACCCCATAAAAGAGGAGGTGGAGTCACGCTGTATGTAAAGGACCACTATATTGCTACAGAATCACATGAAACCAAAGATCAAAACCACCTAGAATGCATATAGCTCAACATAAAGAAAAAAGAATGACATGGCCATAGGTGTATACCATAGGCCACCCAATCAAGCAGAAAAAAATGGATATCTTTTTTGACAACCAACTAACAAACATATGTAGGAAACTATAATGGGGGATTTCAATTACCCAGATATCAACTGGAAAACTAATTCTGCACCAAGTAAGAAATCAAATAGGTTCCTAACCAACCTAGCTGATAACTTTGTTGTCCAAAAGGTAGAGGAGGGAACTAGAGGGACAGCCGTACTGGACGTAATACTTACAAACAGAGAAGAAGTGATGGAGGGAGTTGAAACTGCAGGAACCTTGGGTGAGAGTGATCATGTCATACTAGAATTCATCATAACACAAACAGAAATAGAACACAATTATACCAAAGTCTTAGATTTTAAAACAGCTGATTTTAATAAACTCAGAGAGAACTTGGGAAAGATTCCTTGGATGAAAGTCCTAAAGGGAAAAGCAACTTAAGAATCTTGAGAAACTCTGAAAAATATGATCATAAAAGCCCAGACCAGCACAATACCGCTGAGAAAGAAATCTAAGAAATCCAAAAAGAAGCCAGCATGGCTGCACAAAGATCTCTCTGACAAATTGAAAGACAAAAAAGACAAGTACAAAAAATGGAAAGAGGGACACATAACTAAGGCAGGATATCAGCAGATAGCCAGAATCTGCAAAGATGAAGTCATGAAAGCAAAGGCTCAGAATGAACAAAGACTTGCAACAAAAGTCGAAGGTAATAAAAAAAAGTTTCTTCCAACATATAAATAACAAGAAAAAAATCAAGGAAACAGTCAGTCCACTAAGAGAGAATACGGCAAAGAAGTAACAGGCAACACAGAGAAAGCAGAGCTGCATAACTCATTCTTTGCATCGGTCTTCACGCAAAAATAAACTATAGCCCAACCTACCAGAAACATAACTGTAAAAAACAGACTGGAAACAAAAGTTAAAATAAGCAGAAAAATAGTAAGAGAACACCTGTCTGATCTTGATCAATACAAATCACCAGGACCGGATGAATTACATCCCAGAGTTCTAAAGGAGCTGGCAGATATCATCTCAGAACCACTGCACCGCATCTTTCAAAACTCCTGGAACACTGGGGAACTACCAGAGGACTGGAAAAGAGCTGATATGGTTCCCATCTTCAAAAAGGGGGGGGGAAACAGACCCAGGAAACTACAGACTAATCAGCCTAACAACAATACCCAGGAAGAAGAGAAGGTGTGGCTTGCCGGGGCAAGACGACGATCTCTGGGTAGCTCCCGGAGATCACCGAATCTCAGCCCAACCGGGGGTCTAAAGTGGACCCTGAACTGTCCTGGAGGGACAGTGAAGTACGGGGGCACCTAACTGCACAAACGTGGAAAACGGCAATTTCCCCCAGAGTGCAGTCTGAAGCCTCAACCCGGCGGCTGGGAATCCTGCCCTAGTCTGGGCTGCCACTTCGAACGGCTGTTTGATGGTGATATCGTTTGTCAGAGGAAAAGATCAAGA